>OX442360.1:30311344-30326344 GCA_949357725.1 Hyperoplus immaculatus
CCGATGTTTGTTGCATCGACTTGTCTCAACCAAATCATTCACACACACGACTCAAACACTTTCTCCACACCACACGTCCAGTATTTGCATTATTTTCCCTCGCCACTCGTCTTGACTTTTGGAACCATCTCGTCAGGGTAAACAGTTGTACACGTCACCTAGGGCTGCACAATTTATCTAAATGTAATCGAAATCGCACTATGACCCACTGCAATTTCCAAAATCGCAGTAAGGTTGCGATATTTCTTAAAAGCTTAAGAAAGCTTTTAAGATGTGCTTCAAAATACCATTAGAAATGAATTATTGTGACGCTGCCTTCACATCATATTCTACTGACTTTAGAATACATCTTTGTTTGGTAAAGATACCCATCAAAATCACACCATAATCATCTAAAAAGGTTTTTTAAATGAAGATGAGAATTAGGATGTTAAAGTGATCTTTCAGTCCAATATCGCAAATCATTTCGCAGTGGTCAAAAATAATCGCAATGTTATGCTACACTGTGCAGCCCTAACGTCAGAGGAATAAACAGTATATGTCGTTTGAGTGGCGGCACTACATTAGAGACGAGAGGAAGAATGTCAAGGTGCATAAGGTTATTGGTTGGACACGACACAGCCATTTAGATGGTTTGTGTGTGTGTGTGTGTGTCTGTGAGAGAGAGAGAGAGAGAGAGAGAGAGAGAGAGAGAGTGTGTGAGAGAGAGAGAGAGAGAGAGAGAGAGTGAGAGAGAGAGTGAGAGTGAGAGAGAGAGAGAGAGAGAGAGAGAGAGAGAGAGAGAGAGAGAGAGAGAGAGAGAGAGAGAGAGAGAGAGGCAGTTTAGTCTACATCTTGCAGGCGTAAGGGACACATGCAATAATGTCTCATCGCTTGTTACACGGTTGGAAACTAGCAAGTCGCAAAGCGTGAAATTCTGGAACTCAAATCAAGGCTGGGTCGCCATACCAACAAGTCACACCTCTTGGTATCACAAGTTATCCTTTCATACATAAGTCTCCAGGTATCAGCAACAGCAAAAACTTCTGGACAGGTTGTTGTAGGTTGTAAGGTGAAGGTTTGTGTGTGTGTGTGGTTTCTCAGTGTGTGTGTGTGTGTGTGTGTGTGTGTGTGTGTGTGTGTGTGTGTGTGTGTGTGTGGTGTGTGTGTGTGTGTGTGCGCGTGCGTGTTGTTTCTAAGTGCTATGTGTGTGTGTGTATCTCAGTGTGTGTGACTCAGTATGTGTGTGT
The DNA here is from genome assembly GCA_949357725.1 of Hyperoplus immaculatus. Taxonomy (NCBI): domain Eukaryota; kingdom Metazoa; phylum Chordata; class Actinopteri; order Uranoscopiformes; family Ammodytidae; genus Hyperoplus; species Hyperoplus immaculatus. The sequence goes on from OX442360.1 coordinate 30,312,574, forward strand.
GTGTGTGTGTGTGTGTGTGTCCGTGTGCGTTCGTCCAGTGTGTGAATGTGTCTCTGTGTATTCTATGTGCATGATTCTACGTTTATACCAGTGTGTGTGTGTGTGTGTGTGTGTGTGTGTGTGTGTTTGTGTGTGTGTGTGTGTGTGTGTGAAACTGAATTCTACTCTGTTGCCGTGGATATGACTATAGGAAAGCACTGGGGTTTGCTCGGGGATCTTTCTGGTTTCTGTAGCGCACGGCCAGCCACACGCCAAGAATCTGAGGGAGAGAAGAAAAAAATATTAAGACGAGGCTTGGACATAACAGAAAATGGCTCAGCAAAAAATGATTCACAAGCAATCGAGGCATATGTAGTGCTGCCATAGCTGTCGTTTCCCCTCCCTCTGGCCGCGATGACCCAAAATGTGTTGCCCTACGGTCACAATTACATTTATGCCCCTACTACTGCCAACATCTAGGGCCAGTTTCACAGACATGGATTCAGCCTACAGTCCTGGAACACATTTTACTTTTAATGGACAATCTCCACTAAAAATTCCATTTATATTTTATATAAAACAATGTATTTGTCCTTGCTCAATAAAATTCTTAAAAAAAAAAAAAAAAAATAAGCTATTTTTCTCAAACTGTTGAGCCCCATGGCACCCTCACACTCTCACACACACACACACACACACACACACACACACACACACACACACACGCCCCCTGACCTCCGTGAAGCTGAAGAAGAGTCCCACTCCTCCCAGGATCTTCAGAGCCTCTGTGGCGTGGTCCAGCATCAGCAGTCCACACGCGTTACAGCTGTCGTTCTTTTTGCATAACTGGACGGAAAGACACAGAAAAACACTTTAAGTATTTAGCTGTTGTTAGTCTAGGTAGGTAGTAGCAGCTACCAAAATCTATTTGGAGAACTTCAAAAGTGGACTGACTACTTTTAACAAATTTAATAAATTGGCTTACGATTTTGTATTTTGTATATACATTTTTTTTATGCTTTTTGCGATCGTTCAAAATAAAAATAAATATAATTCAAAGAAACAAAAACATGATGCAGAAACTGCAGTCTGCGCCTTTGCTGTCCAAGCAAGTTTGCTATTAAGAAACACAGTATTTTTCCTCTATTGATGTATTTTTAAGGGTGGAATTGTTCTATTCCACACTACGTACAGTGGCATTTCAATTTGCCATTCAATTATTTCTTACCTGCGTTAATTGTACTGTATATTTGCCTGATTGTACGGTGTCCTTGAGAGCCGTGAAAGGCGCCTTTAAATAAAATGTATTATTTTTATTATTATTATTATAACGTACAGCGGGGCAGTTCTGCCAGTCGGTATCAAACTGGACTCTGCTGGTGTTGGTGTTGAGCAGACCACAGCAGTTCAGCTGCAGCTCAAGGTCCGTCTTCGTCTTGTTCTCCAGAATCCCCCACGCTGAGTTCAGGAGGGTCTCCTGGAAGAGCGAAGAAGAACAATACAATTAGGCTTGGTTTAAAAAAAACAAAAAAGGTTAAAGATAATTTTTGGGCCATTTTATGCTTTATTGACAGTTTGCTCTAACCACTAAACTTTTAAGAGTAAAAATGAAGCTGTATTGAACTCTGAGATCCTATGTAGTATAAATGTGCAACAATTTTAGAAATCGGTTTATCCTAGCCTGAGAAAAGGCAGAAAGAGTGTTTTATGGTCTCACTGTCTAACCCTACATTTGACTTATGTGGTAAAATGTAGGGTTAGGATTAACAGGACAGCTGGGCCAAGGGATGACTGAGGAAAGACTGAGGGAAGAAAAACCTCATTCATTATATTATAATAGCGATTTTATAACGCTGGTTCCGTATGGGTGAAGTATTCCTTTAAACATTCAATGACAACATTTTTTTTCTTTATTTTCTTGATTGGGGTTTCCCTCTCTGTACTATACTATATCTATATTAAACTATAATGGCTTTCTCACCTGCTGCCCTCGGTTCATGGCCAGACAGGAACAGGAAACTCCAAATTGGAAGAGGAAGACGATGAAGAGAATGACCATGTACTGAGACAGAGGTCAAGGAAACAACAAGCGAACAAACACACACATGGAGAATGTGATCAAAACCTCACAGCAACGTTACGAGGGTTTAGCTTTCAACAATGGCAGTTCAATGTCCCTTCAGAGATTGATCTATACTATATTTGATTGATCGATCGACTTATTGTCTTTATTTCGAACATGCAGCAATACAAAAAAACAAGTTTAAAAAGTAGTAGATAAATACATTTAAAAAACAATAGAATAAAGTATTATCTCTCTAAGTATTCATCTATCTATATAAGAAGGTAGATTCAAGACTTTATAATATATATTTTTATTTTTTAAATTATTAACCCATTGATGACTATGGCAATCTAGGATGCATGTCCTTAATGCCTGAGCGTTTTCTAAAAAAATAGTACGAATTGTCAAGTCTACCAAAACCTTAATATCTAAGCCTGTGTAGCACATAGAAACATGAAATAAAATACATTTAAAAGTTAAGGTTCACAGGTTTTATTTAAACATGCTCCCTTAGCGCTTACACACCAACAAATTTTTCTAAAAATCGTCAAAATTAGATGGGGGAGAAAAAAAAGAATAAATAATATAAAATATTTAGTGTGATTTTCGTCAGTAGCCTATAGTGGACCTTGATTCTGCACACCAAACGCCACTAACTGTTCTGTAATACACTATCACTGACACAGCCGGCTTATTTTTTTTTATTATTTTGTTTTATTTTTAATTTTTAATTTTTTTGATTGATGTGATTTTCGCCAAACCACACAACTTTTGGGTGATCACGTGGTCTTAAAAAATCAACAAAACCCACCTCATGTGTATTTGAACCAATGACAGTGCATTCTATGCTGCGCATGCCATGAAAATTAGATAAAGTAACAATGCTGCACGATGCAGCATCAGGCAGGAGAGGCAATGTGGCATCGCGCAGCAGCCGTCATCAATGGGTTAATGCAATTTAAAACGTATTACATGACCATAAAGAGGTCAAGGAAACAAGGCAAAGGGACTACAGATGAAAAAGTAGCCTTATAGATTACTAGCAATTCTATTTAAACCCATGTATAATCATTGTCTTTATGAGGTCATTTTAAATATTTCTGAAACGGTCTAATTTTCCCTCTGATGATCATAAATGATATGACATGCAAACGAGACCATCAGTGCAAAGAAGGGTTAGAATGCTATTTTTATATAGTTTTTCTTAATGTCTTTGTTATGGGTACGGCTCACCCAGGAACAACAGCTGGCATAGTAAAAACACTACCGCTTTTGACCACAGGGGGTGCATGAATTAACACAAACTGAAACTTCCTCGGAGCACCTTTTAAATGAACTGAATAGAAGTAGAGCAGTATATTATATGTGGTTTTTGATTAGTATGTACGTCAAAGCGCTTTGTAAACCAGTGTTTTAAAAAGTGCTATTATTATTATTATTATTATTATTATTATTATTATTATTATTATAAAAGGATACGAAGAAGAGCCTGCAGTTAGTTTACAAAACATATTTTCTCTACATGTAATTCTTAGTATTGAATAATTCTATCATCATACATTTAAACACACCCAAAGTTACACAATGCACCTTTAAATAACCTGAATAGAATGAAAAGGATACGAAGAAGAGCATGACTTGGTGGTGGTGCATGGCTCCTATCAGACCCACGATGGCGATCAGCAGCAGAAACACTCCCACCGCGATCACGCCTCCGATGATGTGAATACTGGAGACCAGACCGAAGCCTTTCCCCCAGGCCGCTACCCCTATCAGCAGCAAACCCACCATCTACACAGGGGGGGAAGGACCAGGGTTAGATAGGACATTTAAACAGGTGCATTCAGATGGGACATTTATACATAACATTCAGATAGGGCATTCATGCAGGGGCATTTCAAACACACAGGCTGTGTTTGAAAAGCCCTACTAACGTCCTACTCATACTAATTTTGAAGTCAATTTGTGTATGCAAGTTTTCATATAATGTATAAAATATGTTGGGCAGGACAGACAGACAGAGGGACAGAAAGACAGAGAGACAGAGACAGAAAGACAGACAGAGAGAGAAGCAGACAGACAGACAGAGCCTTCTTTATATAGTTTTGCTTTTTTAACTTGTAGTGATCGTCACTGACTTCATAAGGCTGTCTATATCTAACCCTGCGCTGTGCATAGTGCCAGATTGATTTATATATAGGCCAATAGTCGCCAGGGTTACCCAGCAGGCTTTAAATGCAGTGTGGAGCTTATGTCATGGTCACAGGGCTACAGCTCTGGAAAAAATTAAAGAGACCACTCCAAATGTTCAGTGTCTCTCGTTTGACTATGTATAGGCATATGTTTGAGTAGAATGAACATGTTGGTTTTATAATATAAACTACTGACAACATTTCTACCAGATTCCCAATAAGAATAGTGTCATTAAGAGCATTTCCATTAAGTAATGTAGAGATGAAGATTTAAGAAAAATCCAGACTGGTCTCTTCATTTTTTCCAGAGCTGTACGTTTAGATAACAACAAACTCAGGTTATCCTATAAACACAAGCTAGCTGGGTCTATGGAACTCTATGACGATTTAAAATAAAGAGTTTGGCAAATAAATAATGCAGGGACAGCACAGTTACGGTCTAAGAGAAATTGTATCTAATTTATTGGCCTTAATTTAGGGGCCGAGCAGAAAGACCACAAGGAAGGACCCTTTTGTTCGTACCAGTATTATTATTATTTTTCCATATTAATCTATGTGCCTATACGTGAAAAATCACTAAGTTTGCACACAAGTCCAGTCCTGTGTCAAACTGAATCAGTACCAGTGTTTCCCCCAGGTTCACACAGCAGCGCCGCCGCTGCTATATTTTTTCCCGCCGCTGCTATGAAAATAATTTGCATATCAATTTAGGTTTAAAAAAAAAAAAAAATCTGCATGCGGAGCCTGTCTCATATCCGCACGTCGCCCACGCTCCCAACAGGTGGACACTCGTGCAGCTTACCGCTAGGAATGTCTGCTGAAAGTTCTACAGCTCAGGGTTTTTAAGCCATGAATTGATGAACTTGCATCAATGAAAAATATGTCAGTTTTCTAAAGGGCTTTAAATAGGCCAATCTATGTGGCTAATATTGATGTTTGGTTGTGTCAAGTGTCTAAGGATGAATGCTAACATTATCTGGTTATGAGTTATGTAGCTAACGTTAGCTAGCTGCTCCCTTTTGGTTCCAGTGGTGGCTTTTTTCATTACCAATGTAAACTGTCATAAATAGTTTACACCGGTGCTGGGTCATGATTCCTAAAAAAAAGTATATTCCATAACAGCTCTTTCTCAATGAACCTGAATGTTGTCTTCTCCTTCACAGAAAAAAAATACATTTCCACTAAATTGATTCTAGAAAAGGCACAGATCGGTTGATTTTTACTCACCAGAATGCAGGAAATTAAGTGTTAAGTTCAAAATGTTCTGGGGGGTGCCCCCCTACCCCCCACCTATAATTTGTACCCCCAAATGTTGAAACAAAACCTAGCCTATTTGCCCTGTGCGCAGGTTGGTTTACAGTATATAGATACATAGGTATGTTGTTTTTACTTTTTGGATTAAAAGAAGGCATGTCTGTAAACTCCATGTCTGGCCCTTAGTGTGATTATCATATCGTAGAGTGTCCCTTTGTGAAAATGAGTTTGACACCCTTGGTCTAATTGATATGTCCTACATTCAAACGACATCACTGCAGCACACATATTCTTATAGTCCAGGTTGTGGCCCAAATAAATGATGTCCATAGCTTAACTGCTGTGCGTTAAAGGGGTGATGAATGCAAGCTTAATAAGGTAATAAATCCAGGCGAACCAAAACATCTCAAAAATAGCTTAGGGGCTAGGGTTAAACTTGTTTAAGAGTCAGCATCAATTATCCTATCTATAGTAATACACAAGACTCCTTCAATGGGATTTAAGTGCATATTCTCCTCTGAAAGTGCACCAGATTCATGCATTCAAATTTAAAGGGTACAAAAAAATTTCGGCCGGGGGGGTATGCCCCCGGGCCCCCCTAGAGGGTTCGTGGGACCACACCACCGCTGCTGAAAAAAATCCTGCGGGAAACACTGAGTACGGTTAGTAAGCTTATAGTGCTGATGGTGTCGCTACAGCAACCAAAACATTACAGATAAGTTATAACCATATTCATATTTCCATATCTAACAGAGAGAGGCTCAACTGTAAATAAAGGAACTATTTGTGCTGCTTCTTTGTTCTGATAAAAACACCAATCAATTCGACACTGAACCTTGAAAGCTGTTCAACTGTTTCTCCGATTCTAGTCAAAACATTAACAAACTCCATATTTGTATTTCCATATCTGACACAGAGAGGCTATTCTGTTTATTGAGTTACCATCTGTCCTGCTTCTACCTTCACTGTTGACAGTAACAATTTAATAAAAAACATACACATGCCTATCAAATTCTACCACAACCATTCTGTAAAACGGCAAGAAAATTCTACACAATGAACCTTTAAAGCTGTGTGTGTGTCTCCAACCCTGGTCTAGCTTGTTTTATGTACAGTATGTGATATTAATAAGGAGCTGACAAAATATTACAAAACATCATATATTCATATCTCCATATCTAACACTAAAAAACTCATCTGTTCATAAGGAACTATTTGTCCTGTTTCTTCCTTCACTGATATATATATATTCTAGTTCTACACACTGTAGCGCAAAAGCTATTTGTCTGTGTGTCCAAAATTATGTTTGTTTGGGAGCTAACAAAACATATTTCAAGTGCTTTGAGTGCGAGAAAAGCATTATATAAATCGAATATATTATTATTATTATTATTTCCATATCTGTGACAGAGGCTCATCTATTTATTGAATAACTATCTGTCCTGTGTATTTCTCACTGTTGACAGTAAAAATTCAATCAAAACATACACATGAATATTAAAATTTGACCACGACCATTCTGTAAAACGGCAAGAAAATTCTACACACTGAACCTTTAAAGCTCTTATGTGTGTCTCCAACTCTGGTCTAGCTTGTTTTCTGTCCGTGTTATTAAAAAGGAGCTGACAAAATATTAAAAAAACATCATATTTCCATATCTCCCAATAACAGACTCATCTTTTCATTAAATGACTATCTGTCCGGTGTATTTCCTTCACTGATGACACAATAAAATGAACAAGCAGCATGTGTTCATATTGTGCAATAAAAGCGCTTAATAACTTGAATATATATATTATTATTATTATTATTATTATTATTATTATTATTATTATTATTATTATTATTATTATTTCCATATCTCTTACAGAAGCTCATCTGTTTATTGAATAACTATCTGTCCTGTGTATTTCTTCACTGTTGACACAACCCTGATTCCGCTCAGTAACTAGTAGCGACCACATTTCCCTCGTGACAGTGTGAGTGACTCAGACTCCAACATGGAGGAATGTGACTATGTGCACATCTTGGTTCCAAAGTCTTTTTCTCAGGCTGACTGTCCAGAGTGTGTCACAACAACAGAAGGCAGACTAACAGACTATGCAATGAAAGGTTCACACTCCCACAATGTACACACACACACACACACACACACACACACACACACACACACACACACACACACACACACACACACACACACACACACACACACACACACACACACGACTGAATGACCTGACTGACATACAAAGAATTAGGACAACAACAGGTCAATACTCAATATTTTATAGAAAAAAAGCTGACCTTTTTTTTTATTCGTATGTCATTATTGTATAGCAGGTAAGAGCAGGTAATAGGGTTTTCTTTTAAATAAAATTTATATAATTTGGTATGTCATTATTTTCATCTTGAAGCATTTTGAATACACAATTTAAAAGACAACATTTATTAGAATGTTTATCTTAAATGTCTCCACCACGGGACCATAACAAATCTGCATGATGTTGACGTAAGGAACATTTGTAAATTATTAAAATATATGGATGCAACAAACTGAGTTTTTAATTGCAACGTTAGGAGAAAAGAAAAAAAGGGTTCATAACAACCTACTGCCCTTGTGAGCATTTATGAGACTTTTGAAAACATTTTTGAAGACATTTTAATACCAACTATGGCCTTATTTTTATATGAATTCATTAATTGACTTTTACGACTTGTTCAAAATCTATAGGAAGTAAACCTAGTGACATATGGAGCAAAGTTACTACAAGGTAAATGAGTCCAATACAACACCACACAAACACAGCCTTGAAAATTCACCTTAAAGTCTAAACTAATCTCAAGGTAATATAGACGAGGTATTTACAACTGGCCTGTTAACTTGGACTCATTCATTAGCTTAGACTTTATTAGCACAATCGCAACGTTACAGAGTTTTAGGGCCAATTCCATTTCTAATTCTCACCCCTACGCCCGCCTACCCCTTGATGCCAAAGGGAATCGGAACATCCCCACCCATTCACATGAACGGCAATTCGGAAATGTAGGGCTAAGGTGTGAATTGGGATTAAGCCTTAGATATTTCAGGGGTTCAACAATTTAAGAAAAACTTCCTTTTAAGGCAATGTGTCTATTTATCTAATCTAACAAGTTAAATTGAAGAATTTATTTTGAGGCCATTATGAGTGCAATTCAAAATCCATGTAAACACAAAATGTGGAAGGATATGAAAAGAAAACTGACTAACTCCAAAAGCTCTATGTCGCTCCAGTAGTTTTGTTATGACGTGATCGGTACAGCTGTTCCCTAAATAGGAATAGTATTGAACCCTTTCAATTACAGTGGTCAGTGCCACTAGCATATTTAAAAGACAAATGATTATGTATTAGGCATATTATTGTATGAATGTCTTATTATATGATGCTTTGGCGATGTCGTTTTATTACATCCGTGGCAATAATGCCTGTTAACACACACACACACACACACACACACACACACACACACACACACACACACACACGATTACATCTAGACTAAATGTTGTTATGAAAAGCCAGCCAGCCAGACAGACAAAAGAAGAGGTTGTTGAAGCAATTTCACACGTTATGTCAGCTGGCCTCCTCCACAGAACGGGGCTAGCAGCTAGCACCACTACTCTCTACATTTCTGTCTATTTAGCCACCTAACACTACACACGACTAGCTTTTTAAACATGTAACAAACAACGTAACGTCCATACCGAATACCATCTGCGACAAGTGAGGCAAAAAAGGCGAAATCATTGTTATTGTTAGTGATTTTGTTAGCTTTAACTCAAAAGGCTAGCTAGCCGAAGCTAAAAAAGTTAGCACGTACTCACCATGTAAACCACATTGAGGGAACAAAGCGCATTTTTGGAGCAGGTGAAACCGCCACAGACCATGTTTGAAACCCCTATGATCAGCCGCCGAAGAATAGATTGATTAAATACTTTTTGTTTATTGATAAAACGGTTGTTGTGTGTGTCTCCCGGTGCGCCCTAGAGCTAACCGTCTGGACAGAACGGACGAGAGGGCGTATCTGATGACGTCAGCGTCGCATGTGACGTAAGGGTGTCAATCTACGTCATTGCAGGGGCATTACCAACATGCTGGTGTTTTTGTATACAATAGAAAAGAATAGAATAGACAGACAGACAGACAGACAGACAGACAGCCAGACAGACAGACAGACAGACAGACAGATAGATAGACAGACAGATAGATAGACAGACAGACAGATATATAGATAGATAGATAGATAGATAGATAGATAGATAGATAGATAGATAGATAGATAGATAGATAGATAGATAGATAGATAGATAGATAGATAGATAGATTGTGTAAGGTAAAAAAAAATCCTGTTATGTGTAAACATATTATCAGCAGCAGTGTGTGTTCTCTGTGGGACCAACAGACACTTGTTACACAATATGGTTTTACTCAATAGACTCTGTGATGTTAGTTAAGAGAGAGTGATGCAGCATGACACAGACCAACACATGTTAAGTTCTCTTTGACAGTAGCAGTCACTTTATTAGCCTAACTCATTTCATTGTTAATGAGTAAATAACAATACATTTTTAACCAATGTAAGCATTTTCTTTCTTTATATATATTAACAACACTTCAATTCAGAAGGACATCCTGTTGCTTCACTTTTACCACCACTCCACCACATTTAATCATAACTGGTTTATTTTTTTAGATACAAATTAGATTACCGGTAATGGGATATTCTGCATAATCTTTTGGTACTTTAAATGTATTTTAGTGCTGATATTTTTTTAGTTTTAGTTTTTGAATGCAAGACTTTTACATTATTACATGTCCATACGAGGTCAAGGAAACAACAGCGCAAAACACATGGCGAATGTAATCAACCCTCACAGCAACCGAATCCATTATCATCTCAGCATTTGAGAACTGTTTCTAGACTGTGCTGTGTGAGACACGTGAGTATTGGTGTGAGTATTTCTTCAACCACTGCACAGCGCTCCCTAGAGGCCGTTTTTATGTGTTGCATCTTGTCTGTTCCTCTGTTACTGTAACACAGTTGTGAGATATATATTACAGATTATAGTTGTGGCTATCAACATTTTTTTTTACCTGTTAAAATGAAGCAAATTCTGTTAAATTTTTTTAAAAGAAATAAAATAATAAATGTATGTACTTAGGTAGGTAACACTTTACAATAAGGTACACAAAATTGTAGTAGCTACTACATACCTACTACATAGTTTTTTTTTTTTGCGCTACCTATGTGTTAGGTAGCACAAAAAAAAAAAACCCTATGTGTTACCTACTACGTAGTTTTTTTTTTTTTGCGCTACCTATGTGTTAGGTAGCACAAAAAAAAAACCCCCTATGTGTTACCTACTACATAGTTTTTTTTTTTTTGTGCTACCTAACACATAGGTAGCACAAAAAAAAAAACCCTATGTGCTACCTAACACATAGGGTTTTTTTTTTTGTGCTACCTAACACATAGGTAGCGCAAAAAAAAAAAAACTATGTAGTAGGTATGTAGTAGCTACTACAATTTTGTGTACCTTATTGTAAAGTGTTACCCTTAGGTAAATTGCAGCCTTGGGAGCCTTTTCAACTGTGTCACCGCCTAATTAGCAGTTAGAGCTGGATTGTATTTTGCAGTTTTTCCAACAACAATTTTGAAACTATTTTAAAACAGTTAAAGTATTTATTTAAAAACGCCTGGTTCCAACTTCTCCAATGTGTAAACGTGTTGCTCGTGACTTTTTTTTTAAAGATTATTTTTTGGCATTTTCAAGCTTTATCAGATAGTACAGAGTTGAAATGGGGAGACAGACAGAGAGAGGGAGAGGGGGATGACATGCAGCAAAGGCCCACGGGTCGGATTCGAACCCGCGACCACTGCAACGAAGGCCAGAGCCAACATGGTACGCGCCCCATCCACCACGCCACCGGAGCGCCCCCATAAATCTCTTGACTTTTGATTAAACTGAACAGGACATCACTAACATGACATCATCTTGGCTCTTGAAATGAGTGACAGTTTGTTTGAATACAAAGCAGGAGTTCCTGTAAAGTCATTTTAAGGTGGAGTCTGTGATTCTGGAGAAAGCTTGTGGACAAAAAGACAGTATTTTATCACACAGTCCACCTTAAAGTCATTTAAATAATGAAATAAAAGCTGAAGATTTTATAGTTCTAGGTAGTCAAATGTGTAACTCTGCTGCTCTTCTATAGCCTATTTTCTATGTACTATTGTTTACTCTCGATCGAACTAAACAAGCCATACTAACATGATATCATCTCTACTCTGTAAATGAGTTGTGTTGTGACAGTTTGTTATTTTAATACAAAGCATATATTGATAGTCTCGATCAGTTCCTGAAAAGTAATTTAATCCTATCTGTCTACAGTATAGGCCAAACATGTCTCACACCTAAAAACAGTGTAAAAAAGTCAGTGTCAAAACGTGTGTGTGTCTTCAAATCGAGAGCCAACAATGACACGAAAACACACCAACATATAATACAATGCTCCTATATTATTGGGCCTTTACTTGTAGGGTTAAAGCATGTTTTCAATGGTAAATTACAGGCTGAAAAAACGCCTTTTCAAAAGTGTCACCGGCTCACTAGTGAATATGGTTTGAAAATAGGGAAGTGAATTCAGTTCTTTTCAAACCTGCAGAGGAAACTGAGCTGACTTCTGTGGTCTAGAGAGAGAGAGAGAGAGAGAGAGAGAGGTATAGAGAGAGAGTGTGTGAGAGAGAGAGAAAGAGAGAGAGGGAGAGAGAGAGAGAGGTATAGAGAGAGAGTGTGTGAGAGAGAGAGAAAGAGAGAGAGGGAGAGAGAGAGAGGGAAAGAGAGAGTGTGTGTGAGAGAGAGAGAAAGAGAGAGAGAGAGGAGGACAGAGAGAAAGAGAGAGACACCCAGTCGCCACCACAAACGCTACTGCTGCCTCTGCTACTTTTTCAGTGTCTTAACTTTTGTCGTGTGCGTCTCGTGGGGACTAAAGCTAAAGCCGGGACTTCAAATGGGCTGAAATTAAGAACCACCATTTTTCTACATTTTTTTTTAACAGCAGATAATTCCCAATGTGTAAGGATGAACAACAACAGCAAATCAGTGAACTCCATCGCCATAAAGGCCGAGATCAAAAGGCACGATCACCTGCAGAACGCAATCAACAAACTCTTCAAGCAGTTCGAGAGAGTCGAGAATCACCAGCTGCGGTCGGGCCTAAAGGTTTACCTGCACAGCATCAAAGGTAAGGGCATCATCACAGGCCTGTACTGAGTGAGAGCAGACAGGATTTGAAATGGACTTTTGACTGTTGCATTATGGTTAAAAAATATTGTTTATGTTACCTTTACCTTATTTTTTTTAAGTTTTTTGGAAAAATTCTTGTTTCACCATGTGTTGTTGTCTATAAATGTGTTATACACTTGTGAAGTAGGCCTAGTCTACTTTGTGACTCCATGCTCTTGAATGGTGTTTGTAAAGTTACTTACTCAGTCAGTCAATCAGTCAGTCAGTCACTCTCTCACTCACTCACTCACTCACTCACTCACTCACTCACTCACTCACTCTCTCTCACTCACTCACTCACTCACTCACTCACTCACTCACTCACTCACTCACTCACTCACTCTCTCTCTCTCTCTCACTCACTCACTCACTCACTCACTCACTCACTCACTCACTCACTCACTCACTCACTCACTCACTCACTCACTCACTCACTCACTCACTCACTCACTCACTCACTCACTAGCCTACCTGTAGACTAAAATTTGTATTGACAGGTTCAGTTAGAATTTGGTGCATGGTGTGCCTCTTATGGATGCTGCTTTAATGCTATTCTTGCTTTGATAAACAACTTCAAAATGAGTTTAGTAAGTCATCTGTTTCCTATTATCAATAATAGTGGGTGGTGTGGGAACATGATAACGTTCGTAGGTGATTGCTATCTTGCTCTGAACTTCCTGTGTCACTCAAAACAAATTTCTCGGGGAAGAGTTTCAAATTTCACGGTATAAATTAGTTTTTTAATCTCATTTTACATTTTGAGGGCCCAAAATTCACCCCCCTTTTCCTCTGGTGACTTGTATGTATGTGGTGGCATTATTTTCATCATCAGTCAGCTTTCTGGATACTTATTTTTTTTATAGACTTTATTGTGGGATCATGTTTTTCTCTGAGAGTAATTTTTTACATTTCGTTAGCCTCATAGCAAAATCATATTTACTCTACACTACTTTTACT
>OX442360.1:30341344-30343844 GCA_949357725.1 Hyperoplus immaculatus
AGACTTTAATCATCATCAGTCTTTGAAGGACACTTCACACATTCACACCCGGGATAGCAGTGTGTGTGTGTGTGTGTGTGTATGTGTGTGTGTGTGTGTGTGTGTGTGTGTGTGTGTGTGTGTGTGTGTGAACAGTATATCTGTCACACCACTCTCTACAAAACTGTCTTGTCTACTGTCTTTCAACATTTTATAACGCTCCTCCTGTGTGTGTGTGTGTGTGTGTGTGTGCGCGTACATGTACGTGCTTGCTTGTGTGTGTGTGTGTGTGTGTGTGTGTGTGTGTGTGTGCTTGCCTGTGCGCGCGCTTGTGTGTGTGAGCGCGGCGTGTCCCCTAGTGGATAAATCCTTAGGACTTTTACGACCCGCTGCCTTTCGCTCCAGCACCAGAACCAGCAGATGAAACCGTCACTTAAACTGTGAAATATCTGAACATCTACATGACGGACCGGTTTGACGTTTCGTACGGACATTCTCTGGTTCCCACATGATCGCTCTTAATGACGTCGCTGATCTCCTGACTTTTTATCTCCGGGAGTAGATTAGGATTTGTTTATTAAGCGTCCATGGGTTCGTTGAAAGGCGCAATATAAGACCAAGCTATCACTATTATTATTATTATTATTATTATTATTATTATTATTATTATTATTATTATTATTATTATTATTATTAAGATTTAAAGCTGCGGATGGCAGTTGGGATAGAGATTTCAATCCAAATACCTCAACCGCTCCACTTGTTCTCTTTGGTCCCTCCCCTATGGTCCCTCCCTGACACGCTCTACACCAACAAAGTCGTGCCAAAGTGAATGGACAGTCCCAACAGCCAATAAGAACAGAGAATCGGAGCCTCGCTCTGATTGGTCAAAGTGTACTGCTCATGTTCATTTTGACCAATCAGAAATCACATACCCCAGCTTTAAGTCCTGCATGAGTATAATGACCTTGAAGCTCTACTTTAGTCTTTGTTAGCATATTTGCATATTAGCATACAAGCTGAATTTATAATAATAATATGGTGAATACAGGTCACACAGTTCAAACTTCCTTCGAGGAACTTTTAAATGTTTAAGAAAGAGTCTAATTTTCCCTCTGATGATAATAAATGACCTGTAACAGCAAAGGAGACCATCAGTGAAAATAATGCTATTTATATACTGTATAGCTAAGCAACATCACATGAGAGGGAGTAATGTTGTCGCTCTATATCAGCACTATACTATATCAACATAAGGTAATACAGCTCGTAAGTGAGCGGAGGGATTTTGTCAGTTTGGTTAACGGTCCCAGTGATGTTGGACTCCTATATCAGCGCTCATGGAATGTCTCTCGTCCAATCAAATTACTCTGTCAGAACAAACTGCAAATCATTATTATCATCAAGGCCTTTGCATGTGTCCAATATTTCCTGTGAACATTGATAAAACTCTTTTAGGCAGGTAGACCGGAACATCCTGTGTTTATGAACTCTGCTAAATCACAGTTTACTTTGCTTCACCATGGTCATATCAGCATTATTAATCTGACATAGTCACATATAAATACATTACCTCATGGCCATGCATCCTGCCGTCTCTCCTTCACTCACTTCCTAAACAGGACGTGAGTGACACACACACACACACACACACACACACACACACACACACACACACACACACACACACACACACAAACCCTGACTTGTTTTAGACCGCATCAGTTTTAGCTCATTGTACCGGTTTGGGTTTTACTTTGGTCTCTCTGTCTTTCTCTCTATTCTCGTCTCTCTGAAGCTGCAGCTGTGTGTGTGTGTGTGTGTGTGTGTGTGTGTGTGTGTGTGTGTGTGTGAGTGTCACATCACATTGGGGGCACACCACCTCTCCTGCCCAGTGGGGCACAGACAGTGGCACAGCTGTGTGTAACCCAAGAAGCCCTCGAGAAATACTGTACTGTCTGTCTGTGCAAGTGAATGTTCACATGTGGCTTTCTAGCACACACACATACATACCCACGCACACACACGCACACACTTACAATTTTGCAGCATGTACGTAGAAACTTGTTCTATTAAAAATTTGAGAGAAGAACAAATCAGTCGGTTAGTCATTTGATAGAAATTTAACTGCACGTTTTTGGTCTTTTTTAGGGGGGGGCATTTTTCAAGCAAAAATTACAAACATTCTCTGGTTACAGCTTCGATAATGTGACGCTGTTGGGGTTTGTCTGATTTATAGGGGAGAACGGGGTAATCTGAGCCACTTTTTACATTTGCTCCCCTCTAAGCGAGCTAAAATGATTTATCACTCACATTTACACATTTCCCATTAATTCAGGATGTTTCCTAGAAATGGGCATTAGCAGAATTTTTTCAAGACAAAGGGCAGTGAAAATATGATTGTTTTAAAAAAAGCTGTCATGTGGCTCACTTTACCCCAGCTGTGGGGTAAACTGATCCACTTACTTTTTCCACTCTGAAACTACCATAACAACACATATTGTAACAGTAAGAATCCTGA
>OX442360.1:30348844-30421344 GCA_949357725.1 Hyperoplus immaculatus
TATATATGCTGGCTGCTGGAACACATACATTTCCCTGCTGGATGAATAAAGAATATCTTATCTTATCTTAATAAATAAATAAATAAATAAATAAATAAATAAATAAAAATATTAAAAATGTGATGTGTTTTTTTAATTCTGCAGATAAGATCAGCGGCTCAAACCCTCGTGTGATCGAGGACCAGCGAGCCAGACAACTGTGTATCGACGTGCGTCACTCGCTCTTCTACGAAACATGCGCCACATACGGCTTCAACGTGGACCGCGTGTTTGCAGAGGGTGAGGGGCCTGAAATCTGATCTGTGTTCAGTCGCCATGAGCGGCCTGATTCACAATGAGGGAGAAGTCTGCCATTTAGTCATATTGTCTTTTTTTTTTTCAATTATTAGAAGGTAAAAATGTCAAAACAAAGAAAAAATATACAATAAGTTATGTGAGGGTCATGCTTATGAAAAAGATAATATATCCATCACAACATTTATTATCAATTCAACATAACGTTAGTAGAATTGTCAGGTAAGCTGCATTTCCATTGAACTTCAGCATCTCAACATTGGCAGATGTAGCCACGCTTTATCTGCTAGTCTGTTGTTTTAAAGGTGCTGTAGGCGGAATGGTTCTTTTAGCTAACTTCCTGTCAGTTACTGCAGTTAGCGGTCCCCTCACTCGTCCCCACGTCACCACATTAATGCACTGTGGTCTTCAAGCAGCAAGTTATCTAGCGTCATCTCAGATCCATAAATATGTGATAAAAACATGATAAAAACCCATCAAAACAGACATTGGGAAGGATTTTTACCTGCTCCGCCATTGTAGGCGCATAAACATTCACCCATGTGTTGCTCTGGCGTGCACCGGCAGTGAGACCATGGAGTGTATATACTATATATGAGTGAGACGAGTGTCGGTTTGTAGCGTTCTCTCTTCTGATTGGATAAAAATTTCGGGATACTACAATAAGTTTATTTGCCAATTACATGCAAATCAGCTGACTGAGAGATCGGCTTTATGAAACGCGCACATTATGTAAGTGATCACTGTATGAATAAAGAGCGATTTTACACTTATATTAACGTAAATAAACTGCTTACTTCACCTTTAATTTCTCATCTTACAGTTGAAACAGTTTTATGACTGTGCTATTCTGTGTGTGTGTTCCAGCTGCCCAGAAGATAGTGACTCAGAAGAAGCAGGCTGCTCTCCAGGCCTGTAAGTCTCTTCCTAACTCTCCCAGTCACTCTGGAGGCTCCACCCCCGGATCCGCATCCTTCCCTGGACAGGTACCGACATATCCCTGTGTTTCTCATTAAAAAAGAACTTTAAAAAAATTACCCCTGCGTACCAAATCACATACTCTTTCTTTTTCCTACACTACATACTAAAGTACAGAAGAGTTTTAGGGCCACAGGAGAGAAAAAAAAAATCAGATAAGGAAGATTTTTTTTTCATTATGTTAAATAATTTCTCATTATGTTTCATTATATTATGAGAAATGTCAAGAATAAAGACGAATACTCTCAAATGCTATTGGAGTTAGTGGGGCATCTAGGTATTTTCAGCATACTACAATTGACGTGCATGTATTGGGACATCCTAAATCTTTTACTTCCCTACTAAATAGTAGGGAAGTATGGGGATCGGAACGCAGTGTTTCTGATTAAAAAAGACAAAATTATGTCTTCGAAAAGTGTATTCTATTGAAAGAAATACACATGGACAACAGCTCTAGTGTTTATGTCTGTGTCATGCCAAACGTTTCGCTCAATAACATAAACCAAACACACACAAAACTAAGAGACAAATTAGTTAAAGGTGGAGACAGCGATTTTAAGAAAGCTTGTAGTCAAATTCACTTTTTGTCAAAATCAGTGATTATCTCCTCACAATCTGCTACCTGTCCGTATTGTGTGTGCACTGAAAAAAAATCCAGTGTTACTGTAATACATATCCTAGTCTCAGAAAATTGGCATGTTGCTAACTAGTAGCTACTGTGGCCCTCTTTTGTTACAAACCAGTTTACAGAGTCTAGGCTGGGTATTAACATCAGTTTTTTTTTCAGCGCACACACTGTCAGCTCAACAGTTTTTGGGTGCAATTTAATTTTTTTATCGAAAGAGACAAAGATGAAAAATGACTTTTTAAAACCGGTAGAGAAACATTCATATTGTTTTAAAGATAAGTGTACACTAGGATTTTAAGGCCTTAAATTCAGAATGCAAAGCTCTCGCTGGGCAGTTTTGTTGAATAGTTTTCAATCAGCTATCAAACCAAAATCTATTATTTAGCCACCATCTCCAAGATCTACTGTCCATCATCCATCTCAGCTCCACAAGTATCACATTCCTTCCCCTACACCCACACACACACACACACACACACACACACACACACGCACACACACACACGCACACACACACACACACACACACGCAGACACACACACAATCATCCACAGCTTAATAATTCATCTTGTCGATCATTACAACATCCACTGTGTGTAAATGTGTGTCACCATGTTTATCTCATATTTCAACCCATTCTCTCTGTCTCCATTTCACCCCCCTCCCCTGACCCCTTGACCCCACTATCCCCTATTCTAAACCCATCCTATCCTATCCCAAACCTACCCTAAATGTATCCCAAACCCTGGCTACCCTTAAAGGCTAGTAACGGCCCCAGTCTTGGCTATGCGTGCTCGCTCCCCTCCACTCCTATAGTGGGGCGTAGAGACCTGCGGGTTGCCATGGGAGACGGGGTAGTCAGCAGCGCAAACTCCCGTTCTCTGAAGAGCATCCCACGACGACCCTCACTGTTCAAGGTCAGTCCTGTCTGTATCACACCCTTTAAAGGCCTACTTCACCGGTTGGAATATGAAGGTGTATTGAACTCGGAGATCCTATTTAGTATAAATGTGCAAAAAAAATTGAAATCGGATCATCCTAGCCTGAGAAAAGGCAGAAAGAGTGTTTTATGGTCTCACTGTCCTAACCCTACAGTTTCCTTCTTGTGACATAACAGTAAGGGTTAGGATTAACAGGACAGCTGGGCCAAGGGAAGACTGAGGGAAGACTGAGGAAAGAAAAACCTCATTCATTATATTATAATAGTGATTTTATAATGATAGAACGCTGGTTCCGTATGGGTGAAGTATTCCTTTAAAATAAATGCATTTTTCAATACAGAGAGAATCTCCACTTTGGCCTGAGTTTTTAAAACGCTCCGGTTTCGGTGTTTGTGTGTGGAAAAATCGCACAGAAAAAGATCTACAGTTACGAAAATACCCGTGTACATATGGACTTGGCTTTAGTTTCCCCTCGTCTCAAACATAATCATTTCACTCCATCACATACTGTCTCTGTCTGTGACTCTGGAATCTGCTGCTGTTGAATATAAATAAATTGTATGTTTGTGGTGGTCGGAGGGGCCGTAGGCGCTGAATGGCTGCCCAATTCCGCCACCGGCATGTCTGTGTGTGAATGAATGGAACCTGGAACCCTGTAAAGCGTTTTGAGTGCCTAGAAAAGTGCTACATAAATCCAATCCATTATTATTATTATTATTATAAACAGTGGTAACTATTTTTGTGTTTCTGTTTTCAGAACCGAGACTCAGATAAAAAGTCTGCTGACGCTAAAGGCGACCAGAGCAGCACGCGGGGCGTCCCCATCAAACAGGTTAGCGAGCACCTCCTATGCTTTTTCATCTTTTCTGACCTATAAATGCTGTTAACATAGCATAATAGGTCCTCTTTACCTTACAACAATACATTTATATTGTTTTTCGTGTGAATGTGTATGACTGCTGTATGTTTTAGGTGGTGGTCGGATGGGCCGTAGGCGCTGAATGGCAGCCACGCTTCCGTCAGTCTGCCCCAGGGCAGCTGTGACTACTATGGTAGTTTACCACCACCAGTATGACTGTGTGTGAATGAATGGAACCTGGAACCCTGTAAAGCGTCTTTGAGTGCCTTGAAAAGCGCTATATAAATCCAATCCATCATTGTTTTGTCCAAAAAAAATTTTTTTTTATTATCTTTAGCAAAGATGTTTTGGAAAGCAGGCGCTGGTGTCGTTGAAACACTACGACTTTAGTCCAAAGGGGGCGCTAGGATCAACAGAAAGGCCCTATAGTACGCTGTCATAGTTTTGCTCTTGTTTTGCTCTGTTTGTAATGTTTTTGTATCATTTTTAAGATTATTTTTGGGCATTTTCAAGCGTTATTTGATAGTACAGAGTTGAAATGGGGAGACAGAGAGAGAGGGGGATGACATGCAGTAAGGGTCCACGGGTCGGATTTAAACCCGCGACGCGCTCTATCCACTACGCCACAAGAGCACCCTCGATTTTGTATCATTTTAACATTACAGTCAAAATAAAGACATAAATATATAAACTGAGTTCTCAATGTAGTGGGTTTACTGTATATGCTTTAGTTTGCTTACAGAAGCAGCACAATCATTTGTCTTTTTTTAAAGATATTTTTTTGGCATTTTTATGCTTTATTGATAGTGCAGAGAGACAGAGTTGAAATGGGGCAGAGAGGGGAGTGACATGCAGAGAACGACCGCGGGCTGGAATCGAACCCGGGTCTGCTGCTGTGCCCGGCCCGGGAGAGGGACGCCCTACCAACTGAGCTAAAGGCGCCCCCAGCAAAATCATTTGTATCAATTCCCTCTCCAGTTACAAGATGTGAACACAAAAATACACTTTTCTAGTCGTCCCTTCTTACATAAGCAGCACAGGAAATAAAACCTAGAGTATTTGATTCCACCTCTGCAACCTTTTCTCAAGGCCGCTCTATAAATATGGAGCCGGTGCTTTCAGCTACTGACGTCGCGCCACTTTGAGGAGATTGTCTCTTGTTATGTCGGCGCCAAATTTAGGCAGTAGCTACGATTACTGTGAACTGTGAACTGACCTTGTATTGTGTGTGTGTGTGTGTTTGTGTGTGTGTGTGTGTGTGTGTTTGTGTGTGTGTGTGTGTGTGTGTGTGTGTGTTTCTTTGACAGAGTATCTTGTGGAAGCGAAGCGGGAGCTCTCTGAATAAGGAATGGAAGAAGAAATACGTGACGCTTTCGACAAACGGCACATTGTCCTACCACTCCAGCTCCAATGTAAGAGAACACACCACACAGGATCAATACAGCAGCAAAATACACATATAAAAGGTTAAAGGTTCAGCTATGGAGAATGTCTGCAGTGGTTTTTTTTTTTAAAAGATTGAAATCCTCTGTAAATTGTGTGTGTGAGAGTGAGTGAGTGAGTGAGTGAGTGAGAGAGAGAGAGAGAGAGAGAGAGAGAGAGAAAGTGTGTGTGTGTGTGTGTGTGTGTGTGTGTGTGTGTGTGTGTGTGTGTGTGTGTGTGTGTGTGTGTGTGCGTGTGTGTGTGTGTGTGTCTAAAATAGAAAAAAATTACATATAGTCACAAGTTGGGTGTTTCAATTAACTTCTACAAAAAATCTGATTGTAAATAAATGTTCATAGATATACTTAATTATATAAAAAAATAAAGAGACCAGTCTGGATTTTTCCTAAATCTTCATCTCTACATTACTTAATGAAAATGCTCTTAATGATAAAAAATGTATTGGAATTTGGTAGAAATGTTGTCAGTAGTTTATAGATTAAAACCAAAATGTTCATTCTACTCAAACATATGCCTATAAATAGTCAAACGAGAGACACTGAACATTTGGAGTGGTCTCTTAATTTTTGTCCAGAGCTGTATATAGATATAAAATTTTTTTTAACTGTATACTGTTGACAGGACTGTGGGGGCGTGGCCGTACAGATCAATACAGCAGTAAAACACACAACAAAGGGTCAGGGAAAGAGAATGTCTGCAGCTCATTTTAGATTTCACTCCAGTTTCTGCTGACTTGGCTTTACACATCTGTCTCAAACAGCCTTATTATTGCTTTGAAAACCTGAGCTGGGTATTGATTTTTTTTCCCCCTGCACCACTGAAGAGGAGGGGTTGTCAACAGAGAGAGAACGCTGACTTTAAAGAGAGCCTCTGTAACGCAACATCGTCTGTGTTGACTATTTAAATTAAAACCCCTTCCTCCCTGTCCAATCCAAGAGAGTAACTATGGATTCAACATTGTGGGGGGCTGGGTGGGTGGGTGGGTGGGGGGGGGGGGGTTGAGATATCCACCTAACTAGATATTTGGGGGCATTGCATTGGCCGGTTTTGTTTTTGACAACCATCGCTAGTCTTGTCAAGCCAGTCAAGTTAATTTATTTTATAAAAACCATTTAAAAAAAAAAAAATTATTTAAAAACTATGTGTTAATCGGCTATAAAATAAGCTGTAAACATTATACTTTTGATATAGATTCTTGTTTTGAAGCAACATTCTGGACTTACATATCCATTTAATTATTTTATATTTATATTATTTTTACAGTTTTTATGCTTACGTTAGGGACTGTCCTATTTTAGTGGATTCAGGATACATAGTCTAGTAGAGTATAGGACTAATCTAATCCCTGGTGAAACAGTGTCATATGTGTGATACAATGACACACACAAACACACACACACACACACACACACACACACACACACACACACACACACACACACACACACACACACACACACACACACACACACACACACACACACACACACACACACACACAGCCTACAGACCTGTGAGAGCGGCAGAACATCATCTAGTGACACAGTGTAATATGTGTGATATGATACATCGTTTGTTTTCAGGATTACACACAGAACGTCCACGGAAAGGAAATCGACCTGCTGCGAGTGACGGTTAAAGTTCCCGGTAAACGTCCCCCCAGAGCGGTGGTCCCCGCGGCCCCCTCCCCTGTCCCGATGGGGAACGTCCCGGGAGTCAACGGGGTCAGTAAGGACCCAGAGAACACCAGTACAGGTAGGTCTGCTAAATGTACATCATGGAATCACAGAGGAGAGAGATTAGATTAAAATATATGGTTATTGTTCTGTATTTTTCTTTTTCTACACAATTCACACTCACTTAAAAAAAAGCCAGACTTTTAACTTTAATGTGATATTTCTAAAATGCATTACTGCTTTTAAAAAATATATGTTTTTACTTAAAATGAAAATACAAGACTTTTGCTTAACATTTAATATTTCTTAAGTCCATTACTTTATGGACCTGCGAAAAAAAATGCTCAACTTTAAACCTGCAGTGTGTAGAATTTTGGGTTTTATTTCCTAGCAGATTTTGTAGAAAGTAATTATAATATCCATAAGTACATTTAATTTAGTGCATAATAGCTGAAAAAAATTTTTTTAATTATTTTTTTTCCCCTTAGAAAGGGTCTCATATATGTCCATATTTCTGCATATTTTGGACCAAGGCCTAGTGCCGCCATCTTGAAAGTGTCATAGTTGGAATGTCATCAGGTGCATTGTTTAAAATTTAGAATTGTTCTTGTCCTTGAAGGCCACTGTAGCTTCTGTTATTATTCGAAAGGGTTGGGGTAGAACTTTCTTGATGATGTCATATTACACACTGCACCTTTAAACCTGCAGTGTGTAGAATTTTGGGTTTTATTTCCTAGCGGATTTAGTAGAAAATAATTATAATATCCATAAGTACGTTTAATTTAGTGCATAATAGCTGATTTCTTTTTTAGAATTAATATTTTTTTCCTTAGAAAGGGTCTCATATATGTTCATATTTATCCATACTTTGGACCAAGGCCTTGTCACCGCCATCTTGAAAGTGTCATAGTTGGAATGTCATCAGGTGCACTGTTTAAAATTTAGAATTGTTCTTGTCCTTGAAGGCCACTGTAGCTTCTGTTATTATTCAAAAGGGGTGGGGTTACCCAGGGAGTGTTGCATTCTAGAACTTTGTAGAACTTTCTTGATGATGTCATATTACACACTGCACCTTTAAGTCCATTACTTTATGGACCTGCGAAAAAAAATACTCAACTTTAACTTGTTATGGGCTATATTTTTACTGAAATAAGATTTCATTGTTTTCACTTATGAAGCTGCATTTCTACAATAGGTTAATAAGATATGTGCTTCAATCAAATTGTACTGAAGTAGGCTATCTTTATATATGTATATATGTAATTATTTTCTACTTAAAAAGTTTACGAATTGTTTTTTCTGCAAGCATTGTCACAGCTATTTGTCAATCAGATTTATATTGTTCATTTTGTTCTACCTGTAGTTCCTCAGCTGTGTCCGTCCGTGCTGTCTGTGGTGGAGGATCGGTCTGGAGCTCTGTCTCCCTCAGGAGCAGACAGAGGAATGCAGCGCTGCGCCTCATCGCTGTCCACTAAAGCACAGAGCGTTGGTATGTACTGAGGGGATAAAATACACTTTTACCACCAGTTTTTACCACCTCTGCAAACTGATAAATAAAATCATTATGGTTATGTATGATGCAGTAATAGTGCCATGTTGGGGAAAAAAATAAATAATAACAATAATAATTAAAGCAACATTTCACAACAGAAAGAGTCAAAGCTAGCTCATAATATATAATTTCTCTTAATTAAAATGAGGATTTGCAAGCTTGTCTTGACTCTATATACGTTCGATAGAAATTATTAAAGAGCGAATGAATTGCATGAAAGGCCTTTAGACATACATTGTCACTCACTATGCTCTTATATCTCCCCCCAGATGCCCTTGAAGGCGCGGCGAGTCCGTTCTCCGGTAAAGACCCGGGACAGTCGTCACCGATGAGCGACAGGAAGAAACACCGCAGGAAGAAAAGCATGAACCAGAAAGGAGACGCAGCCGTGGGCCAGGCCGAAGGTAACATGGAGATATATTTAACTTTTAAGGGACTATTAAAATGAATGCATTAATTATTGGGCCAGGCAGAAGGTAACATGGCAACAAGGGAGATTTAACTTCAAGGGGCGACTGTGGCTCAGTTGGTAGAGCGGGTCGGCCGATGATCAAAGGGTTGGAGGTTCGATCCCGCCCTGCCACTTGTGTCATGGTTGTTGTGTCCTTGGGCAAGACACTTCACCCACCTTGCCTCGTGTGAATGTCGATAGTTAGCCTGCTATCGGTGTGCGAATGTGTGTGTGAATGGTAACGTGGGAAAGGAGAACAGGTCTCCCTTGCAAAAGAGTCTCACTGGGATTTACCTGTATAAAAAAATTAACTATTTTTTGCACCTATGCGGATGCTATTATGCTGATGGAAATGAACCTCTATAAGCATCAATAGAGATAAGATTTCTTGAAAATGAATGCATTACAAATAGGCATGGCAACAATACTGTAGAGATTCAACTTTTATGGAACCAATAACTGCATTAAATACAACTGTAGCTGGGTTGTTCTCTAATAGGACGATGGAAATAGACTTTTAGAAGCATCAATAGAAAAACCAACAGTTTATTCTCGTGAATTACTAGAAAATGAATGCATTGGCCAGGCCGAAGGTAACATGGCAACAAGAGAGATTTCACTTTTAAAGAACCATACTATGAAATACAACTGTGGCTGCTGGTAGTCTTTTCATGAATTAACAGGAAGATGAATGCCTTATAAATAACTATGGTATGTTATTTTTGAAGGTTTTAGGTTTATTCTTGTTTTCTTTGTACTTACATACAAGAAGACAAAATGTATTTCCACTGTGTAGTCTTTTACACAGTTCAAAACTTTCTCCAATCTCCGTGGAGAGGAGCCCAGTCACAAAATGCCCTAGCCAATCAGGTGCTGTGCTCTGACCCAACATTAGTCTGTTATTGGGGAAAGCAGCTTCTGATTGGTTCATTTAGTTGTCAATCTAGCCTTCTGAGACCGGCCATATCTCACAAGCTTATTGTTCAATCCATATTGACGTCAACAACTACATGAACCAATCAGGGGCTGCCTTCCACTAACGGACGGGGCCGGGCTCCTCCCCACGGAGATTGGATACGAATGTGAAGCTCACAAGATCAGGCTGGTCTCACCAGGCTAGGTGGCTGGCGTAGTTAAGACCAGAAGTTGGCATTTGACTCTTGCTTCAAACCTTTTGAAAAATTGTTCTTGACATGTTTAGATCATTTACTTATTCCTGTGCAGTTTTCTTTTATCTTCTACCTATATCTATTCTGTGAATGGCCTTGTGTCTTAATTGTGCTATATAAATACACTTGCCTTAACTTCTACAAGGATTCATATTAGCATTTTTTTCTGAATATTTCTTAACTGTCTTTTTCTTACTTAACACTTGCTCTTGTCTTTCTCTGTCTCTCCTTTCTTCTCTCTTTCCTTTGCTATTCTCTCGCTCCGCAGCCAAACGCAAAATGTGGAAGTTAAAAAGCTTTGGTAGCTTGAGAAACATTAATAAGACAGGTAACGACAAAGTGCTGGTGATGGAGCTGAATCTGCTTGTGCTTATAATTCACAATTTTCTTTTTCCTCTGTTTGTTTCCCTGTTTCCACTAAAAGCTTGAGTTGCTCATTTGACTCATTTTCATTTCAATGCTGCGTTCCATTTGTACTTTTAAGCTGGAAATTTCCTGAAGTCGCAATTGCTTCTTGGAAACTCACCCTGTGTTCCAATCCCCATACTTCCCTACTATTTAGTATGCCAGAAAAAGATTTAGGATGTCCCAATACATGCACGTCAATTTTAGTATGCTGAAAATACATAAATGCCCCCACTAACTCCAATAGCATTTTGGAGTATTCCTCTTTATTATTGACAATTCTCGACATTATGAAAAGAAAATCTTCCTTATCTGATTTTTTTCTCTCTCCTGTGGCCCTAAAACTCGTCTATACTTTAGTATGTAGTGTTGTGAAAAGAAAGAGTATGTGATTTGGAACACACACTCAGAGATCCTCACCAACCCTGAGTTCTACATTCAACATGGCTGCTCAGCACATGAACAGCAGTGAACATTATGTTTGTCACATTAAATCCCCTGTACACATTGTACTGCTAATGTTCTATGGGTAGATATGATGCATATCCATATTTGGATGCACAAAATAGCATTGGTATCAACTGGCCTTGCTAACAATGGCTAGCCCCGAGGCGATCGCTAAAGGCAAACGTTCATGCTTTCTTGTCATTTCGAACTTGTGCTATTGGATTGGGGGCAACTCATAATCTAAATGGAACGCAGCTCAATAACCACACGATCTTCCTGTTCTCACCTTCCATCAAATTTCTGTTTTGTGTTGTTTTGCATTCGTTTGTTTGTACTTCCATCCCTGACAATGGATTGATACATAACCCTCATTATATTAATCCATAGTAAATGAGTTCCCCTTTGTACACATACAGATATTACTTATATGGTTTGTTCCCCTTTTGCCCTTTTAACCTGTAATTTTTATTTTATTATATTTTTAATCTTGCCCCCTGTAAAGCACTTTGAATGGCCTTGTGTCTGAATTGTGCTATAGAAATAAACTTGCCTTAATTGCCTTTAGCTGAAGAGAATGAAATGAGTTCCTTTGTAAACACACACAACACAGATCTTACTGTATATGGTTTGTTCCCCTTTCTAGACGAGGAGAATGCAGACTTCCTGATCGTGTCGTTGGCGGGGCAGACCTGGCACTTTGAGGCCCAGAGTCTAGAGGACAGAGACTCCTGGGTGTCCGCCATCGAGAGCCAGATCCTGGCCAGCCTGCAGAGCTGTGAGAGCGGACGGAATAAGGTGAAGAGACAGACAGATAGAGAGAGAGAGACAGAAAGACAGACACGGAAGGACAGACAGAACAGACAGACAGACAGACAGACAGACAGACACACACACACACACAGACAGACATACACACACACAGACACACAGACAGACAGACAGACAGACAGACACACACACACACACAGACAGACACACACACACACACAGACACACAGACAGACAGACACAGACAGACAAAATCTATTTGAACACGATTTGTTTCTTGTAACAAGTAGGCCTAAATGATTTAGATATATTTTGTGTGTGTGTGTGTGTGTGTGTGTGTGTGTGTGTGTGTGTGTGTGTGTGTGTGTGTGCGTGTGTGTGTGTGTGTGTGTGTGCGTGCGTGCGTGTGTGTGTTTAGGCTCGTCGGAGCAGCCAGAGCGAGGCTGTAGCGCTGCAGGCCATCAGAAACGCCAAGGGCAACGGGCTGTGTGTCGACTGTGAAGCGCAGAGTGAGTTACTGATGTCTTTTCTTTTCCTTATTACACCTACACATTTACTATGAATCAGAATCACTTTTATTACATCTTATTGTACAGTTCACAAGAGTCCAATTCTTAGGCTTGGTTCCTCAACATTCACATAGCAGCAACAGTACAAGATAAAGTAAATAAAGATAAGAAACCAGAAGAAAAACAAAGTAAAAAATATAAAATAAGCAGCAGCATCAATAATAATATAACTACTCTGGGAGATAATTCATTACATTACATTAGATTGCTTGCTAACCATTCACCCAACAATTCAATATAATATTGGAATTGTTTCGTAAAGGTTTCAAAGCGGACCTTTAAAGCTATAGTGCGCAACTTCTGTCGCCCCCATGAGGAATTCTGAGGAATTACAACAACAATTTGCATCAACTTGTTTGTAGATGGATTGAATGTAACAGTGACGAAGTAGTAGATAGATAGATAGATAGATAGATAGATAGATAGATAACCAGTCTCTTCTCTCTCTCTCTCTCTCTCTCTCTCTCAGACCCTACGTGGGCCAGTCTAAACCTTGGTGCTCTGATCTGTATTGAGTGTTCTGGGATCCACCGTAACCTTGGTACCCACCTGTCGCGTGTTCGTTCTCTGGACCTGGACGACTGGCCCGGGGAGCTCACCATGGTGATCGCTGCCATCGGCAACACGCTCGCCAACAGCATCTGGGAGAGCAGCACGCAAGGGAGAACCAAGCCCACGCCACACGCTACACGGTGGGGAGAACGTTTGTTAAATTAACACAGGTTGTGTTGTAAAAGCCCTACTAACGTCCTCCCTCCTACATACTCAACATGAATATACTACATACTGTCTACTTAACCATAAAGCCCTACTAACGTCCTCCCTCCTACATACTCAACATGAATATACTACACACTGTCTACTTAACGATCGATTGTGCATGCGAGGTTTGTTGGACCGTTTACACTGAAGTATACAGAAGCAATAAAGAATTAAAAAAAAACTTCTGTGTCGTTTGAAAAGACGCAATGCATTGTGGGGCTTCATTTACCTGTTGCCACTATTGTATCTTACTAATTTAAATGTCTGTTTTCCTGTTTTCCCTGTGAGGAAAGGGAGTGGGTGGGTTTCTATCTATCTATCTATCTATCTATCTATCTATCTATCTATCTATCTATCTATCTATCTATCTATCTATCTATCTATCTATCTATCTATCTATCTATCTATCTATCTATCTATCTATCTATCTATCCATCCATCCATCCATCCATCCATCCATCCATCCATCCATCCATCCATCCATCCATCCATCCATCCATCCATCCATCCATCCATCCATCCATCCATCCATCCATCCATCCATCTATCTATCTATCTATCTATCTATCTATCTATCTATCTATCTATCTATCTATCTATCTATCTATCTATCTATCTATCTAGGAAAACTGCCTTCATTTGTGGCACCTAATTATCTTTAGTTGAGATAACGTATCATTCACATGAATGACT
Organism: Hyperoplus immaculatus; assembly: GCA_949357725.1. Taxonomy (NCBI): domain Eukaryota; kingdom Metazoa; phylum Chordata; class Actinopteri; order Uranoscopiformes; family Ammodytidae; genus Hyperoplus; species Hyperoplus immaculatus. The sequence continues at coordinate 30,362,481 of OX442360.1, forward strand.
CACTAACTCAAACTCTCTGTGTGTTTTGCCAGTGAGGAAAGGGAGTTGTGGATTCGTGCTAAGTACGAGCAGCGAGCGTTTGTGGCGGCTCTGCAGACGTGTGACGACAGCATGCCCGTGTGGCTGTTGTCGGCGGTAACGGAACGCGACCTTCCCAGACTCCTGCTCCTATTGGCTCACAGCACCAAGGAACAGATCAACGCCATGCCAACCGGGTCGCCATCGTTACCGCCACAGCAACGCACGGCCCTACATGCAGCCTGTCAGCTCGGGGATGTGGTCATGACACAGCTGCTAGTATGGGTGGGTTTATCTGTCTGTCTGTCTGTCTGTATCTATCTATCTATCTATCTATCTATCTATCTATCTATCTATCTATCTATCTATCTATCTATCTATCTATGAAAACGTAATGGTCACATGACCAAAAATGTGTTCCATTGCCTAGATACAGGGGGTGTCTCACATTACCCGATATCTTACATTACCCCACTTCCAAAAAGTAAAAGTTGTGCCAACTCATTATTTTTCATTCATAATTTTTACACTCTCTCTCTCTCTCTCCCCTTCTCCCCCCTCTCTCTCTCTCTCCCCCCTTCTCCCCCCTCTCTCTCTCGCCCCCTCTCTTCCTCCCGCCCTCCCTCTCTCCCCCTCTCTGTCTCTCTCCTCCCCTCTCTCCCCCCTCCCTACAGTACGGTATCGACGTCAAAGCGAAAGACAACCAGGGCCAAACCGCTATGAGAATCGCCCGAAAAACAGCGTCCAAAGGCTGCATCGACATCCTCCTTCAACACGGCTGCTCCAATGACACCTCACCCACCACTGCCACGCCCGTTCTCTCCCGCCGATCGAGCACCGCTAGTTTGGGACGCACCCCGAGCTCACGAAAAAAGCCCTCGTAGCTACGGTGGCCCTGAAGAAAATGCTTTTTGTCTGGAAAAATCTGGATACTGCAGTGCTGACTTTTGGAGGAGGGTTGTACTATAAGAGAAATGCCAGGACTATATATAAAAATAAAAAAAAGTGCGGGGAATTTTTTTTTTTTTCATTTTTCTTGAAGACTGAATGAACATATCAACCTTAAAAAGCAATATTCATTTGGGTTTGTTTGATGGGCAGATTTAACATATATTGCTGAAATACTGTGTTGTTGTGACCTCATTTTAAAAATGGACGCCAGTAGAAAGTTTGTAGCCGTCGACTCGTCTGTATAACGTTAGGGGCAGACACTCACTTCCTCAAGAAAGAATGGCAATAATTCAACTATACAGCTCTGGAAGAAATTAAGAGACCACTCCAAATGTTCATTGTCTCTCGTTTGGCTATTTATAGGCATATGTTTGAGTAGAATGAACATTTTGGTTTTATAATATAAACTACTGACAACATTTCTACCAAATTCCCAATAAGAATAGTGTCATTAAGAGCATTTCCATTAAGTAATGTAGAGACAAAGATTTAAGAAAAATCCAGACTGGTCTCTTAATTTTTTTCTGGCGCTGTATGCCTATTTAGTTAGGCTATATATATACAGTATATATAGTTCGGCTATATATATATATATATATACAGTATATATAGTTTGGCTAAATATATATATGACGATTTGAAAAATTGTTCCCGAGTGTCGACTGTCGAGAGATTGCTGCTTGTATTCCGATTTGGTTGTGAACGGACCAAAAAAAAAATTATGATAAAATATGTTTTTTTTTCGAATTAAGATCTACAATAGGCCAATGTCATGTTGTTGTTTAGATATGTGTGCCTGTCGCAGCAGTTTAAAGGTCAATATTGGGCCGATATATATATAAACCATTTTCCAGTGATGAATAATAAGCAGAGATATTATAACTCTGCTTCTTATAGACTTAGAAAAATGAATGGTTTTCTGGGATCATGTCAGTGTTAACTCTCACACTCAGAGGGTCAAAGGTCAAAGGTCAAATGAAATGACGTTTTAATATAATGTAAATGTACCTGTACTACTTAATGTTGAAATGTAACGAAGACACAACCGAACTGAATAAATCAAAGACTCAATTTTTGTAAATGATTTCTACTGGTAGTTTTGAAAATATGTTTTTGAATTTAAATTAATTTTTTTTTTGTATTTTATCATTTTAAATTTTCTCCGAAAACCAGTAAAAAACAGATTATTTTACATTCAGTGGATCATGTGGCTTGTTTGTTTATTTCTTTGTTTGACACGTTTTTATTTGGGACGGCCAAACAGACGTACACACACACACACACACACACACATAAAGAAATTTTTTCTCATTCACGTTACTGTTGTGTGTAGGTCGTCTGTCCGATGGAATTCAGTGACGTATGAAGAGTTCCAGTTGCCACGGTTACGCGGTGGCATCGTTTTTTGTGGGTCATGAAGGAAATGGTTACCGGATTTAAAATAAACTTTTTTTAAACCAGCATTAGTAGTAGTAGTCGTTTGTTGTCTTTCATTTTTGTCCTAAAGCCGCAGTGTGTAATTTTTTCATATAAATTAATGTTGTATACATTCAAGCCATTGACAAATGAGTTAACACAAAATTGATTAAGCCTATCAGCTCCACAAAACTCTCTCTGTATTTCTCAGTAGCCTACTGGTGTTACCCCCCTGACACTGGAGCAGGTGCTCAGAAAAAGATTGTTTGGGGGCAACAATTGTGTATGTAAATCATTTTCCAATATTGTAGCAGAGCCAAGGGAGGAACCAAATTTAAAACAAGAGGAACTAGGCCTACTACAAGGAAAGACTACCTGCGTTCTCATACTTTTTTAGCATTTTAGCATATTTTTAGCATTACTGATTGGTATCAAATATTGGGACATACTAAATCTTGTTTGTGGAAGGATTGTGGACTGGAATGCAGCCCAAATATCTTACTATGGATAAAAAAATAATTCTGATTCTTATGAGATGTAGTTTCATTTAAGTGTATCCTGGTATTTGTAGTTTTCTTGTAGTGTCTCGTGCAGCTCTATTTTATAGTCGGGCTTTGGTCATGGACCTATTGTGGTGCACACAGCAGGGGGCGCCTCCCTCAAGAGTTTTTTTTTTGTTGACATGCGTCACTAAAATGCGACGGTCGATCAAAGAGGCTGTAATTACAACATTTCCTATCCGTTGACGACCAGAGAAAAAACAGCACAAAAGAGGAATTTACTCGTCTGTTACTGACGTCTTTCAATGGGTGAGTCTTTATTATGAAACTAACGGGGCGAACACATCCGCAAGAAGGTTATTCTATATGTTTAAATGTATTAAATGTAATGTATTTAGGCTACCAGCAGCTAAATCAATGTTGATTTAGCTGCTGGTAGCCTAAATACAGTTGTTGTTAATGTAATTGGACTGAGCTCCGTCAGCTACAATGTTAATTCAGATAATACAGAAACTGAACTAAACACGGAACTGATGTAACTTAGCCTAGAAAAAACTGTAGCCTACTTGATTTAGTTAGTGAGATGATGGAGGTGACTATATCCTGAGTGTCTATGAGGAAAATGTATAAATCACAGCCCTTGTAATTCAATTACTAATTATTATCTTTAAAAAATGTTTTGTCTTAAAAGTATTTCATGAAAAAAGCTCCCTTGTGCCCTCCTCGGTCCTTTTTGTACATTTTTTGTAGACTTTTCTTTTAAATTTGGCGATCATTTTGGCCGTGTTAAAGCTTTTGGCATGATTTTTTGCAGGAACTTTGCTTTTGAGTAAAATTTTCGAAATCCAATGTCTTTAACTCATACATGTGTTTCATACTCTGTCAGTAAATGTACTATACACTCACCACCTTCGAGACAAAAATGTCCACGCTCACAAAAAGTGTTATTAAATCATCATACATCAATATTTTTTTCTGCTTTTTTTTGCATACATCTCTTTAACAACTTCTCACCGGCTCAACACTACCAAACATTAAATCTTTTTCAGGATTTTAACCCTTTAAATGCCAGTTTAAGCATTTGAATTATTTCAATATTTCTTACCAAAAAACACAAAAAATTAATTATCTTCCATATAATAAATAGTAGGGGGATGTGTCATTAGTGGTGATTAGTGTATGGGATATGTCAAAGATTAGCAACCAATTTGATGTGATGGCATTAGTATTTTACTATTTTTTTATGTGGTGCCAGATGTAATATAAATGACCCTCTCGCCACCTTTGAGCCAAAAATGTACACACACAAAATCTGCAATAAAATCCTCATACATCAATATTTTTTTCTGATTTTATTTGCTTGAATCCCTTCATCAACTTCAGCCCTGATCAAAATGACCAACTATTTGATCAACTTTAGGATTTTAACCATTAGAAGTATTTATTATTTATAAAAAAAACATACAAAAAATGAATTATTTTCCATATAGTAGGGGGATGAGGCATTAGTGGTGATTAGTGTATGGGATGTGTCGAAGATTAGCAACCAATGTGATTTGCTCGAAGGTGGTGAGAGGTTATGTCACATCTGGCACCACATAAAAAATACTAATGCAATCACATCAAATTGGTTGCTAATCTTTGACATATCCCATACTCTAATCACCACTAATGACACATCCCCCTACTATTTATTATATGGAAAATAATAAATTTTTTTGTGTTTTTTGGTAAGAAATATTGAAATAATTCAAATGCTTAAACTGGCATTTAAAGGGTTAAAATCCTGAAAATGATTGAATGTTTGGTAGTGTTGAGCCGGTGAGAAGTTGTTAAAGAGATGTATGCCAAAAAAAAGCAGAAAAAAATATTGATGTATGATGATTTAATAGCACTTTTTGTGAGTATGGACATCTTTGTCTCGAAGGTGGTGAGTGTATAGTACATTTGAAGGGGGCACAAGGGTTAAATGCATATATACATCAGCCGTATTTGAGGGTTATAACATATTCCTGTGATACTTCTAATGATAACCTAATGATTGATGACAGCAACCATAAAAATAAAGAAATATACACGTCTGTTACCAAAGCCAAAATGATATATCTGGTTTTATGTAGGCTAAACAAATAAAATAACTGTAATACCGTGGCACTGATATCTTTTGTGCCAGGGAGTAATTCATTCATTTGATTAACAGGTTGAATTCAGGTAGAGAGCCATTAACCCTAAAGTATATATGCATTATGCACTTTGAATGTTTAGAGTTTATCTTTTTATATTGTCCGTTTCTATTAGTCTGTTATTCTGTCTATCATTGTCTGAGTCTGTGTGTAGTTATGCTTATGTGTTTGTTTTATGTTCCAAAGTGCACGACAAATTCCCCTTGTGGCAATAAAGGTTTATCTCTCATCTCATAAACGTTGGATTGATTATGTCAGTCGTAATTCGGTTATTTATTAATTATTATGAAAACTATTTTATTAAGAGATAAGATATGATTTAAAAAGAGGAGTAAGAATAGTAGCAAACCAATAATTGACAGCAACCAAAAAAATAAATATCCATCCACTGTTACCACTTGTATTTCTCTTATCACCACTTATATTGTTAGTTATCTTCAACTTCCATACATATAACATGTAAAAACTAAACATACAAAGCTTGTGTTGGAAAGGTCTGTCCACTTGTTTCATCATTTTATTTCATTGTTTTTTCTTTACATCAAAATAGTGCCCACCATCTCTACCATTGTGTCCTTGAGCAAGACACTTAACTTGAGAGGGGATATGCGAAGAATGAATTTCGATATATACCTTGTGTAAATTGACAAATAAAGAAACGTAACTTAACTAAACTATTTCTCTAACATCCATCTCCTCTGTCCCTGCAGTGTGTGTGTAGCCTAACCAGTCGGTATGAGGATCCGGTTAACGGGACGGGGGCACGCTGCCGGCCTCCTGTCAGAGCTGAACCGCTGTCGTCTGTCCCGTAGATACTGTGACGTCTTCCTGCAGGTGGGCAACCGCTCCTTCTGCGCTCACCGGGCCGTGCTAGCCTGCTCCGGGACATACTTCCAAAACCTCTTAGCCCGCACCCCTAACACCCCTACCACAACCACCACTTCTGCCTTCTCCCTGGAGTTCATATCACCGGCTAACTTCGAAAAGGTGCTAACGTTCGTGTACACGGGCGAGATATCAACGGACTTGATAGATGTCGGGACGTTGTACGAGTTAGCTGAGAGATTGGGAGTGAGTGAGTTAGTGAAAGCTTGCCACTCGACTTTCCCTGATCTACAAACGAACTGCACAGACATAGCATTGGACTCTGGGTCTGCAGTGTCAGTGAGTGGTGTGAATGCAGCGTCTGTGTGTGCGTCGTCTGCGTGTTCCTCTGCGGCCTCCTGTTCCTCTCTGAGCTCGTCTACGGCCCCCACCCCGGCTGCTGCTGCTGCTGCTGCTGGCGCCCCCCCCTCGCCCCTCTGCCAGGCTGGGACGTCCCGGGAGGAGACTGAAGCGGTGAACACAGGGGGGGGGCTGACGCTGGAACTGAAGGCTGAGGAGGTTCAGTGTCACATCGGATATGGACAGATGGCAACGGATCACAACCAGCAGCTACAAGGAGGTCTGTGTTAACCAGTATTCATTGAAATGTATTGAAATTGTTGTGTCCATCCCAACAGAATTTGACAGAGCTGTACACAGGAAGGCTAATGGCATTATCGCAGGCCCTTCACACACACACTGCATTCAGCATTTGAGCTGCTCCCTGTCTGGACCTTTTATATGCTATCTATGGTCTGGACGTACATTCAGGGTTCGTAGAGCCGGCCCCGACAGCTTTAAGAAGTCTTTTATTCACAATCTGATTTCGCTGAAAACAATTGTTATTTAAAATTTGCTCTATTAAACTAACAAGACAAATTCACACCAACGTCGACTATAAGGTCAATCTATCTTAACTATTCTTTTGTCTATCAGATCATCACCAGCTCCCAGGAGGCCACAGTCTGTTAACCAGCAGTCATTCCAGTCAGAGTGACGGGCCCCGACTCATCCTGAAGACAGAGCAGGTGGAGGGAGAGGAGACGGGACACAGTGGGGGGACGGGGGGGAGAGGGGGAACAGTCTGTGAGGATGGAACCAGAGACAGACGGGGTGTTAGTGGGACCGTCCCGTCTGGTTCCTGCTCCTTCCCAGACTCCTCAGCTCAACTCCAGGTTCCTTCCTCTGGAGAGCCTCTAAGCAGCCTGCAGGTACAGAAATACAGACAGACAGACAGACAGACAGACAGACAGACAGATATACCTGTTTACAGAGCCTAGGCTGTGTATCAACATAAGCTAAGTTTATCTCTTGCCTGTATTCATTTTTTTTTAAATCCCTAAACATATCGAGATAGATTTTTTCAATAACACACCCCCCTACCTGCAGGTGGGGTCGGTGACGGGCGGAGTGATGTTCACAGAGGGAGAAGACACAGACCATGAGGCCGACAGAGAAGCTCTCCACGGTAACCCTCTCCATGGTAACATAGTGATGGAGGGAGCGGAGGAGGAGTGGAACCAGCTGACCGATGACATCATAGAACTGAGTGATGATGAAACCTACCTGGAGGAGGAAGAGGAGGAGGAGGAGGAAGAGGAGGGAGACCTGGTGTGTGTGGAGAATGGAGAGACAGGGAACCCAGGCAGACAGGTAATGGTTTGGGTTTGTCAGGACTTCAGTATTTCGGAATTCTTTGCCAGCTCGTATCGGACACACTTAAGTCCATAACTTCCCTTTAAAGTAGCTATGAGGAACATGCTGTCTTTGTTATTTCTAGCAGCACATTTGGAAAAAAGCGGTACTGACACATGCGCCCAATAATCTAAAATGTTCCTCGTGGAAGGTTTAAATTATTTCTTCAGCTCTGTAAACTGGAATAGTGTATAAACAAAGGGTTAGCAAACAAAGGGAGCCCACCGTAGCTAGCAACATTCCTGCACACACAGTACGTACAAGTACCAGAATGTTAGGTGATATTCAATGCTTTTGGAAAAAAAAGTGATATAGACAACAAGTGTTCTCAAGAATCCACCTTTAATAAATGTGCTATACATCTAAATAAATATAATGTAGTTATAACATTCTCCTCCTCCTCCCTCCTCCAGATGCCAGAGCCCCTGCTGTCCTGTAAAGTGTGCTCAGCCCCCCTCCCTGCAGACCCTTCCTCCATCTCTAAACACTCAGAGACCCACCTGACAGAGCTGGGCCTGTGTCGAGTGTGTGGAGTCTCTTTCCAGGACCGTCCCACCGCTGTCTCTCACTCCCTGTCCCACGTAGGGGTTCAGCTCTACTCCTGTGACATGTGTAACACTCAGTTCCTCAGTCTAAACAAACTGCTGCGTCACCACCGCCAGACCGCCTGTAGTTACACCATACCACAGGGGGCGCTAAGCAACAGTAACCAAGGCTTGTCCCCGGAGCTGCAGTGTGCCGTGTGCAACAAAACCCTCAGCAAGGACTTCCAGGTTAGTGCACTTTTGATGTGTGTTTTTTGGTGTAATATAATTATGGGTAAGTTTTATACATTAGTTTCTGACTGTAATACATTTTATTTAAAATGCACTAAACAGAGTTATATGAGAAAAATCAAGATTAAATCGTTTTTTTTAGCAAGAAAATAGGTGTTGTAAATGCCCCCTTGTTTACATACCAGTTTACAGAGCATAGGCTATGTTATAACACAGGATTTTTTTTAGAAGACAGGTAGTGGATCAGGAGGAGATATTCGCTGATTTTGACAAAGTGATTTTGGCAACAACCATTCTCCAGAATAGCTGTCTCCACCTTTTAAATAAGAAGAACCAGGTGAAATTAAAATATGTGGAACTTAACTGTTTTCATTTGTCACTTTATAAAGTCTTAACTGCACTGCCCTGAAAACATACTATTTCATTCTGCTTGGTTAGAATGTCAATAAAGTTCTTGAATCTTGAACATTTTAAATATATAAAACTTAAACCAGTTATATCAGTCGCTGTTCTAATGAGCCTTAGTTTACATACCAGTTTACAGAGCCTAGACTGTGTATTAACAACTGTTTTTTTTAGTACACAATACACATACAGTACGGACAGGTAGTGGACTTTGACCAAAACATTTTTTTTAACAAGAACCGTTTTCCAGAGTTGCTGACTCCACCTTTAATTTTGTCCTGCATAGTCTTCTATACAGTTAGCATACATAGAATACAATACAGTTCTCGAATCTTGAACAATGTAAATATGTCAAACTTTAACCAGCTTTTTCAAAAAAATTCCCATTCTTTCTCTCCCCAGACGGTGAGAGACCACGCCCTGTCCCACGTGTGTCCCCAGAGCCTGCGCTGTGGCCTGTGTGACGTCCCGCTCCTCTCCCTGTGCTCGTTGCTATGGCACTGCCTGTCTCACCTCTCTCTGCCCGTCTACAGCTGCCCGCACTGCGCCCGCTGCTTCACCGAGCGGCCGCAGCTAGACAGGCACATGGCAACGCACGCCGCGGAGGCTGTAGCCAGGGAGACCGAGCGCTCGTTGCTACGGGCGATACGAATCGGCGGCGATGGGAATGGAGATGATGTCATAAGAGGAGGAGGAGCTAATACTACGACAGAGGAGCTGCATTGCTTCTTGTGCCCCCAAACTTTCAGAACTTCCGCCGCGTTCCAGTACCACTTGAGCCTACACACTAGCGATTCCTTGGGAGGCAGTGGGGGAGGAGGGGGTCAATCGTGGCTGGGCAAACGTAAAGCAGACCAATCTATAGAGTCCACTTGTTCCTCCTCCTCTCCGCGGGACAGTGGCGGACTGCTTAAAATGAGCAACTTGGGGTTAGGTTTGGGGGTGGGGGTGGGTGGATTCAGTGTGCCCGATAAGTTCTTTCAAGGGTCCTTACAGAGTCTAACCAATGGCGGTTTAGGGCAGGACGCTGGGGGGGCTAGCCGCGGGAAATGGTACCGGTGTCGATATTGCGGTAAACGTTTCGCCCACTCTGGAGAATTCACCTATCACCTCCGTATACACACGGGGGAGAAGCCGTACCAGTGTAAAGTGTGTCTGCGATTCTTCAGAGGGAGGTCCACTATGATTTGTCATTTGAAAACGCACGCGGGGGCGTTAATGTACCGGTGCACCGTGTGTGGGCTGTACTTCTCTACACTGAAGCTGGTGGCGTCACACATGGAGCTACACAAAGACAATCTGCCAGCCGACTTCCACATAGAGCAAACGTTCATGTACAACGATCACTCCAAAGAACCACTGCCCACCGGGGAGGCCTAAACCAACCAAACCCCCCCCCCCCCTCACTACTATCTGTCTGGTTATAGTGGACCACATACTGTTACTGTTTAATAGACTAGGGCAGGAGCTAAAGATTGTCTTCTCTATTGATGATTTTTCTTGATTAATCGATTAATTGTTTAGTGTTTAGTAACCTTTTGTTTAGTTTGTAAAAATTCAATGAATCTTAATTTAAATGTGGCTGTCAAAATTGCTCTGGGTTTAAAGCTACAGTGTGTAAAGGGAGTTCTTTTTAGTTAGTGTAGAATCGCTCGAAAATGAAAGTTTAGGTCATTTGTATTACCTTTTTAGAATGAGCCTTTTATATCTTTTATATCTACATAGGAAATCTCTCCAAATGGAATCTCACCACTAGATGCTGCGTAATACTCGGCTATAACACACTGCACCTTTTAAAGTGACCCACGTACAGTCCTAAACCCAAAGATATATAGCTCGAAACAATATGAAACAGGTAAAATCACAAAATCCTCACATCTGAGAAGCTAAAACGAATACATTTTTCTTTGATAAATGACCTGAATGAATATATGAAATCAGTAATCTTGCACATCATCACTCTTCTGTAAATCGACTAACAGATTAATCGTGTCCGCGCTATAGTATTCTTAGACTTCTAGAATGTAATTGACATTGACATACACCCTGCGTTCCAATCCCCAAACTTACTATTTAGTATGCCAGAAAAAGATTTAGGATGTCCCAATACATGCACGCCAATTGTAGTATGCTGAAAATACATAAATGCCCATACTAACTCCAATAGCATTTGGGAGTATTCGTCTTTATTCTTGACATTTCTCGACATAATGAGAAAAAAATCTTCCTTATCTGATTTTTTTGTAGAGTATGTGATTTGGAACGCAGGGACAGTTTTATATGTCAGATGCCGTTCAGTGAGTCGACCTGTTTGAAGGTTTGCCCTGCGTTCCAAATCACATACTTTTTCTTTTTACTACACTACATACTAAAGTACAGAAGAGCTTTAGGGCCACAGGAGAAGAAAAAAAAATCAGATAAGGAAGATTTATTTTCATTATGTCGAGACATGTCAAGAATAAAGACATATACTTCAAAATGCTATTGAAGTTAGTGGGGCATCTAGGTATTTTCAGCATACTGCAATTGACATGCATGTATTGGGACATCCTAAATCTTTTTCTGGCATACTAAATAGTAGGGAAGTATGGGGATTGGAACGCAGGGTGTGTCTCATTGAAAATATTCCTCTTGGTGGCAGTGTGTCCTGTTGTGTGTCTGTGATGGAAGAACAGCTGTTGTATTAACTATTGGGAACTAGTATCTTTATAACTTAAAGGTGCAGTGTGTAACTTTGGGTGTGTTAGAGAAGTGAATATTTTCTAAGGTTTACAAACATATTCTAGTCTTACGTTTGGTTCCAGGTGCCTCAACATAATTTTGATTTATGATGATAGAATTATTCAATTTTAAGAATTACATGTAAAGTAATTGTGTTCTGTAAACTAACTGAAGGCTCTGTGAATGTAAACAAATCCCCCTCCTCTGAAACTGCACAGTGCACCTTTAAAATATCCAGTTATGTTTTTATGTTTAGGGATTGATTATTACACTGTTATTAAAGTAGCACCTCATTGTAGCATATAGATAATTTTTTCTATATTTTCAGTCACTATTTTTTCACACAGTACGATTTTTTAAATGTCTTCTAAAAGTTTTGTTTTTCACTCCACGGATAAAGTACGAGTAGCCACATAATATAATAATATAACACATTTTACTTGTCTTTATCAATGAATTTAAAACACTTTTTTTTAATGTTTGAAAACGAAATCTTACAGAATATGCCGTTAAGCGTTAAGTCATGCGGTCGAATCATGATATTTCAAGTGCCCGCCACATTTCTGTGTAACAATTTGTGTCTTACCTCATATTTATAATCGACAGTGCAAACTATTTATTATTTTTTATTAAGCCTTTATACATTTCACTATCTGTAAAGTTATCTATGAATGTCGGCCTCTTTTTAAATATATTGTTTTTTTTTGGAAAGAATAGATAATAAATTCTGTTATCAACCCTGAATTGTGTTTTTTAAGTGTCCCTGCTTTCACAAAAAATCCATCCATCATCAGAATTTGAAGTGATGAACTTGCAGAAATGTTGTATTGTGACCTTTCTTGCTTCCAGGGTCTTGTGAGCTTTGCCCTGCGTTAAAGACTGCTCTCTTCCGGCTATTGTGCCATCCGTTAAGCCAACAGAAAAAAAACTCTTTTCCTTTATTTTTTTCTACTGCTTTTCGTCTTATCATTTGGACTGTTCGAAGTGACAAATTCCAGACGCAGACAGATTTTTTTTTTTTTTTTTTAAAGTAAATGTTTTAAAGACCAAGGGCAAGGAAGAGGGAGAGAGATAGCGAAATGCAAGGACAGCAGAGCACAGTGCCTCGGTTAAATAAACACAGTAGGTTTCCAGAGCCACATTGTACAAACTAGTGACAGATAAGGATTTTTTGGTGGCAGATGACGATTCTGAAATTAAGGAGTTAAAAAGTCCGATAACTCAAATATCGGCTGATTATATATATATATTCTTTTAAACATACAAATAGATATAACTCATGTTTTAATCCCTTAATTAAAGTTCAAACAATTGTGACAAAGACATGAATTGAAGGCAGAGCATTTTACTGTTTTAGAATAGAAAATTATTGGTGCAGGAACTTTTCTTTATTGTAATATGCATTGGGGGGAAAAAATATGTCACACATATGTCTGAAGTTACTTGGGGCATCTTGAAACTCAGGCATTAAGCATTGTTCTTACTGCAAGGCATGTCTAAATGAATAAAGCTTATATATACAAATCATGTATTTATCATTATTAGGTCAATAAGCAAGCAACATATTCAGTAAAGTCACGGGTAAAACAGTAATGTAAATGCACCTCTTGAACGTCCATTCACATTTTCTCTACTCTAACATTCTATTAAATCAATCTGAACTAAAGTCGCCATGATACCAGACATGCCTTTTCTTGCGGAACTTTACCAAAACATCATCTTTTGCAATAATTAATTTTAAGTGCATAATGGTCAACAAACAGTCAAGAGATAGATTACCATTTCTAAGTAAAACCAAGACACGTTCTTGTGTGTTTTAAGTGTTAACATCGGCTTCTATGGGCCAATGATGATTATTCTCTGATAATTGTCTATAATCGGCCGATTAAAGGTGGAGTCAGTGATTCTGGAAAATGTGTGTTGTCAAAATCAGCAAATATCTCCTCACAACACGCTATCCGTCTGTAATGTGTGCGCTGGGGAAAAAAATACACATCTTAGGCTCTGTAAACTGGTATGTAAACAAAGTGTGTAACAAAAAGGGGGTCCACAATCATAACTACATGCCCGTTTACAGAGCATAGGCTGTGCATTAACACCAGAGTTCTTTTTTCAGTGCACACACACAGAAAGGTAAAGCTCATAAGGAGATATTCACTGATTTTTCACAACAAGCGTTCTACAGAATCACTTCGTCCACCTTTAACCTTTAATCGTGCTCTTAGTACAAGATAAACTCAAGTTCTGCATATTAAATGGATACTAACAGTGTTTGATGGACATTTATTGCATTTCAACAGGTCCCCATGTTACAGCAGCATCCAGAAACAGATAAATAAGCGTTAAGGAAGGTGAGCTAGCTATGATTTATCTAGAATTGTAATGACATCATCAAACAATAGTCAGTTAAATTTTTCACATTTGCGAGATGTTTTACGTCGATATGGCTCCTATGTGGCAGTAGACAGACAGCAGTTTGTTTGCACACATTCCTGGAGCTTTGTTTCCCCTCCTGTGTGTGTGTGTGGGGCTGTGCGTGTGTGGCTGTGTGTGGCTGTGTGTGTGTGTGTGTGTGTGTGTGTGCGTGTGCGTGTGTGTGTGTGTGTGTGTGTGTGTGTGTGTGTATGTGTGTGTGTGTGTGTGGACAGATTTAAAGAAGTCGCCTGGAGTTCCTGTGGAAGTCGAGGAACATAAAACATTAAACGTTTCCTGCTTTTCTCTGTTTCACACTGAGCGCAGACACACATGATTTAGAACAAGAAAACAGGAAGTGGATTATGAGAAGGTAAGGGAGAGTGTTAGGGCCGCGGGAGAGAGAGAGAGAGAGAGAATGCACTTTGTCGTTATCCAAGAGGAGAAAGAAATCGAAATTTTGCAAAAAAGTTGATATGTGTAGTTCAAGACTGTGGTAAAGTTGAAATGATATTGACAGATTCAAACGTCTGGAATCAATATCTCACAAGCAAAACGTTATTTAAACAGGAACGATGCATCTTTGCTACAACCCCTATTCTGTTCTGTTCTATTCTATTCTTTTCTGTTATATTATATTCCGTTCTGTTCTGTTCTGTTATATTCTATTCTGTTCTATTCTATTCTATTCTGTTCTGTTCTGTTCTGTTCTATTCTGTTCTGTTCTATTCTATTCTGTTCTGTTCTATTCTATTCTATTCTATTCTGTTCTGTTCTATTCTATTCTATTCTATTCTATTCTGTTCTGTTCTATTCTATTCTGTTCTGTTCTATTCTATTCTATTCTGTTCTGTTCTATTCTATTCTATTCTGTTCTGTTTTATTCTGTTCTATTCTGTTCTATTCTAGATCTTGTCAACATCTTTCCATCTTTACCGCAGTCTTTACCTGTCAGGTTTATTATTCAGATTACTACTTTATTCACAAAGTTGTATTTCAACCTTATTCTCAAAATTTTTCTTGAAATCCAAAATGAAAATAAAAAAACGTCCTCAACTTTGGACTCTCTCCCGTGGGCCTTATACACTTCCAGAGTACAGAAGTTCCATCTGTCACGTATGAAACAGCAAAGTGAGTCCGTGAGCAGAGTGGACAGGTGATGATGTTTGCCTCCAAGGTCTTTGCAAATAGACAAGGATTCAGTTCTGTCCGACCTTCACTTAAAAAAAAAAAAAAAAAACGTCTTGCTCCTGAAGAATTTTTCTTTCTCCAATCTCAGTTCCTTTCCTTTATGATCCGATATCCGACTGGCTGGTGCTGGCGTTACTCATCTTGCGTTGCTTCCCCATATTCCCCCCTCCACCCCCTCTCCCTCCCCCTCCTCCGTTTGGGGCGGTTTGGGGGCCCACCTGGTCCACGGCTAACTCTCTGGGTATGTAGTTAACCACGGTGTTGATCAGGTTGTCGCGAAAGCTCTTGCTTAAGAAGTTGTAGAGAATCGGGTTGGCCACGCAGTGAAACAGAGACAAACTTTGTACTACACTGAACGAGAAATACACCAACTCTACAGTGTTACAACTGAATAGCATCGGGTTAAGGTCGTCTACGATCATTAAAAGCATGATCAGGTGATAGGGTAACCAGCACATTACGAACACAAGCGAGTACACGTGCACTAGCCAAACGTCCCGCCTTCCTTGGACTTCGGGGGCGGTGTGAACGGCGCGCGCGATCAAAACGTTACAAGTTATTATGACGGCGGCCGGGCCCAAAAACTGGAAAATGAACGCGATGAAAAACACGGACACAAACCATTCAGTGAAGTGGTACTCGGGCAGCATGTAGCAACCGGGCTCGTCCCATTCGAGGAGGTCCACGTGAACGTTCTCCATCAGGGCCAGGACCAAGGAAAGCACCCAAAGGCCTCCGCAGAGCACCCAGCGTCGCCTGCCTACCACCGGGAAAAAGCCCGTGAACGAAGGCCTGGTCAGGGACAAGTAGCGCTCCAAAGTCATGAAACCCAAGAAGAACGAGCTACTGTAGAAATTGACCACGTAGATGAGATTTGTGACTTTGCAGAGGAAGCGGCCCCACACCCACACCTTGTCCATGGTCACTTCCATCATGAAAAACGGCAAAATCACGATGACCATCAGATCCGAGAGGCTGACGTTGATGATGCAGAATAGGACGCCGTTTGCGGAGTGGCGGCGGCGCCAGTTGACCCAAATGACCAGAGCATTCTCGAGTAAACCCGCCATGAAGATAAAGAGGTAGAGCAGGAAGAGGGCAATGCGCCGGTAGTCCGTGTCCAGCTGGATGGTGCATTCGTACACAAACCATGGCGTCCCGTTGAAGATGTCCAGAGGGGAGGAGTGGTTGTTGCTGTTGGTCTCCGGAGCGCTCATGATGGTCTGGGAGGGAGAGAGGGAGAAAATAAACAGAGTGAAAAAAGTGGTTCAAAAGTGTTAGTGGAGGGTTTAGTTTTAGTGGTGCATGGTTAATCTGATTATGTTTCCAGACATTGCGTAAGGAGAGTGAGAGAGTGTGTGTGTGTGTGTGTGTGTGTGTGTGCGTGTGTGTGTGTGTGTGTGGGGGGGGGGTCAGCTGAGTTGAAAATGTTACTCAAATTATTTTGAGAAGTTGAAAGGCTACTAAAACAACAACAACAACAACAACAACAACTGGTTACTGGAAGGCCATTTCACAACCTCATAAATTTAGTTTTTTCTAAATTTAGTGATAACTTATTTCAGTTTAACCACTCATGTAACTTAGTCAATTCAATGTTTACAATCTCAAACATATTATTCAGATCTTTCCCCGAATAGAAGATGTTTGTGTCATCAGCAAATAAAATTAACTTTAAGACCTTCGAAACTTTACATATATCATTTATGTAAAGCAGGAATAATTTCGGCCCTAAAATTGACCCCTGAGGGACCCCACAAACAATATCTAAGCTTGTCGATGTAATCTCCCCTAATTTCACATATTGTTTCCTGTCTTGTAAATAACTTCTGACCCAGTCCCGTGCTATACCTCTAATGCCATAATTCTCAAGCTTATTGAGAAGGATGTTGTGATTTATAGCGCCGAAAGCTTTTTTGAGGTCTATAAAAATTCCTATAGAGTACAATTTGTGATCTATAGCATTACTAATAATTTCTACCGATTCAGCCAAGGCCAGCGCAGTGGAATGATTCTTTCTAAAGCCACATTGACTGTTATAAAGAATTTGATGTTTATTAATGAAATCATCTAATCTATTGTTAAATAACTTTTCCAGAATTTTAGAAAATTGTGGTAAAAGTGAGACTGGTCTATAATTTGTAAATGAATGTTAATCTCCATTCTTATGTAAGGGTATAACCTTAGCTACTTTCATGCTACAAGGAAACATTCCTGTTTGAAAAGATAAGTTACAAATATGTGTTAAAGGTTGAAGAATACTTTCTTGCACTGATTTTATTATTTTCATGTGAAGCCCTAGCGAGTCTCTTGAGGTCTTTGCTTGCATTCTGAGTAAAATCTCACTAATCTCGTTGGCCTCGACTGGCTTTAAAAACATGGAGTGTTGAAGAGACTCTTCCTTTTCCCAAGACTCCGCCATACTCCTGTTCACGGATACCCATAGCCAAATTCGGTCCAACCATAACAAAACATTTGTTTAGTTTATTCGCCGCAGTATTCATGTTTTCAAACTTAACGTTATTTTGTCATGATGTCATACTGGAGACACCACACCCCATCATTACCAACCTAACATAGCACTACCTTCACCTGTTATTAACCACACCCCCAGATGCCCCTGAATCTAGCTGGCAGTTAAATTCAAACCGGAAGTTAGATTCAGGGCTCATCAGAGCAGACTGGGCTTTCTGCAAGGCGGGGCTTAAAGAGACTGGTGTTAAAACAGAGCATTTCAGACAGAGGCTGAAAAGAGGGGATTCAGCAGTAGCTCTGTGAGAAATATGAAGGGTTTTTTGGACACTAAAGCATTAAAACAGTTTCTAGTAGAAACCCAAATTATAATTTTGAACCTGAAAATTAGCAAGATATGTGACCTTTAAATCCAATGCTAAAAAGACAGCTTTCCTGTTAATAAGAAAAAAAATGTACTTAATGCATGATGTTCTAAAGTCAATGCAATTATTGTGTCACATAATCGTGGTCTGAATATCTATCAAAATAATCCCGATCATGATTTTTGCCACAATCGAGCAGCCCTACTTGGAAGGTAACGCGAGTGCAGGCTCAGAGTAATTTAAAATATAAGTTATGCCAATTAAACTACATTTAAAAAGACAAGACAAATCATCTTTTTCATTCTGAATATTGTTCTTTCTTGACAAAACCTCACGCCTATGTTACCCACAATGCAATGTATCAGACTTTGCACATATCCCTTCTGAAGACACAAAAATGTTCTAAATCATTTTCACAGATGCATTTGTGCTCCCGGATACCCATTTAGACTCATAGAAATGTGCAGCTCCTCTTTTATTGACACATTTTTAGGGTGTAATTTCTGCAAAAAATATTGATTGAATGATAGATTATTTTAATGACCACACAGCCAGGCTGGTGGAATTTGTTGTCAGTACAGCTTGGTACAAGTTCCAACTTACAAAACGTATAATACAGATATACATACAGACAGACTCACTACACAATACAAAAGGGCCATGCTTAATCCTCAGCGTTCAGACTTCAGAATGTTTATTGCAGTTGGATATAGTATGTATTGGTATAGAATTGGACTTTACCTTGTTGTGATGGTGCGTGTGCTGTAGATGGAGAGGGCAGGTCCCTCTTGAGGCCTCGTTGTCTTCTAGCGAGTTTAAAAATATTTTATATCTGAATTCTTGAGACACAAAATTGAGTCCTTGCAGCTCTGATGTTTGGGGCAATGTGAGCGTTTCAAATTTCAAGTACAGGCAGCAGTTTCTACCCTCCCACCTCTCTCATTAAGACACACACAGACACGCAAACGCATACACACACGCACACACACACACACACGCACACACACACACACACACAAGGACATCCTCACTGAGTAGTGGGGGCTGGTGTACATGGTCACACACGTGAAGGCAGCAAAATTCAATTGTAGTTTGGAAAGTGTTTTCCTTTTTACTACTCATGGTCTTAAACCTGCAGTGTGTAGAATTGTGGGTTTTATTTCCTAGCAGATTTTGTAGAAAGTAATTATAGTAGTAGTCTTTATTGGCAGACTCATGGTCCATATACAACACACATAACAAATATAGACATAAACACAAGAATATATTAAAAAAAGAGACATCACAACAGAGATTTGTACCAGAGCTTCCATAAGGAAGACTGGTATCGCACACAACTACATGCAGGATTCACCAGCATCTGCACAAGATAATATAATATCCATAAGTACATTTAATTTAATACATAATAGCTGAAAAAAATGTTTTGAATTATTATTTTTTCCCTTTGAAAGGGTCTCATATATGTCCATATTTCTGCATATTTTGGACCAAGGCCTAGTGCCGCCATCTTGAAAGTGTCATAGTTGGAATGTCATCGGGTGCATTGTTTAAAATTTCGAATTGTTCTTGTCCTTGAAGGCCACTGTAGCTTCTGTTATTATTCTAAAGGGTGGGGTTACCCAGGGAGTGTTGCATTCTAGAACTTTGTAGAACTTTCTTGATGATGTCATATTACACACTGCACCTTTAAAACTGACTAATAATAATGGATTTTATATTTTTAATTGATGTATTTTAATCTGGCCCAAAGTTCTGGACTGACATTGCCTTCTGTGCAGGCAGAAAATGGCTAAAATTAGCTAAAATCATAAGTAATTTTCTCTAAAGTTCAACCAGTATTTCTTCACTCTTGTCTTACTGTAATCAGTTCATATACAGTGAGTTATCTTTCCCATGAAGCTCACCCCATGACACTTTACAACAGTTACTTTCTGTTTAAAAATGTGTTTACGTTTTACACCCGTTCATGCTGCACCTGCTTGTAATATTAACCACTCGTGACTTAGAATTTACCTCTGTACATATGGCGGATACATATTTTGATTTCTCATTATCCTATTCCATGTACAGCATTATATTAAATTTAAATTTTTTATTTTATTTTATTCTATTTATCTATTACACCTTTTCTCTACACCGCTACTCCTTTGCGTAGAAAGGAGCCAGTTGAGGTGGTTCGGGCATCTGGTAAGAGGCCTCGGGGAACACCCAGGACTAGTTGGATAGATTATATCTCCACACTGGCCTGGGAACACCTCGGGATCCCCCAGTGAGAGCTAGTCATTTTGGCCCGGGAAAGAGAAGTTTGGGGTCCTCTGCTTGAGCTGCTGCCCCCCAACCCGACTACTGATAAGGGGTTGAAGATGATGATGAATTATCGATACAGTTACATTTTATTTGCATATTGTTGTGTTTATTTGTGTCTCAGGTGTTGCTCTCTTCACTTCTTCTTTATTGCATTGTTGAGAGGAACCTGGGACTTAGGGATTTCATTGCAAATAACTGCTGCTGTTATTGTTGCTCATATGACAAATAAACCATCTCAATATTGATCTTGAAGCAAACATAGTTCAGTGTCTACAAAGATAGTGTGAGTTTGTTATGAGGCAAGGAAAATCTCAAAAGTATAAAAAAGTCTTAAGCGATCCTTTACAGTAAATATCGCACTGTCTGTATGAAAGGTGATTAAGGGAACGAAGAGTGTGTGTGTGTGTGTGTGTGTGCTTGCGTGCGATTGATTATGTAAACAAAATGTGAAATGTTTATTTCACTGCCAAATATTTGATATGTTGATCCTTTGTGTGTGTGTGTGTGTGTGTGTGCTTTCATTTAGTTTTCGCTCTTGACTTTACTTCCGCAAGAAGGTCTAAATATATGTTGGCGCGTGTTGCTTTGCACAAGGTGAGACGGTGAACACCATTGTTCTGCTGTCTGAATTGAATTATCGCGTCGGGAAAAATTCATCAAAATAAAATAATTAAAAAATAAAATGATGTCCATCCAACCAGCATCCATTTTGATTTTGATTCCTGCTCGAAGGGGTTACAAAAAATAAATAAAATAAATCATAGTCAAATTTTTGCCATTAAATGCATGATTGTGCGTGTGTAAATGTAGGTAGTGGTGGATCCTAAACAGTAATAACAGACAGCACATAGCAGAGAACAATGACAGGATGCCCCCCCCTCTCTGTCCCAAATGGTGTTCGGGAACAGTGAGTGACGGGCAGAAGCCTCACTGAGGAAGGGGGCTCTTTAACCTACTAGACCTAGACACACACACACACACACACACACAGTCTCTCTCTCCACACACACACACACACACACACACACACACACACACACACACACACACACACAGTCTCTCTCTCTCTCTCTCACACACACAGTCTCTGACACATACACACGCACAGTTTTCATCACTCAATTTAAAAAGTGTGAAAAGTCAACCACACTCTGTCCCGTGCAGGTGTTGATCCGCTGATGTGGCTCATTCACTGGAGATGGGAGCAGTAGCTTCACTTTGCAGTAGTTTAACTACATTCATATATGCATATTGATTCATGTAGTTAAATTGCTTTTATGCCATTTTTTACATAGTTAAAGGAATACTTCACCCATACGGAACCGGCGTTCTATCATTATACAATCGCTATTATAATATAATGAATGAGGTTTTTCTTTCCTCAGTCTTCCCTTGGCCCAGCTAGTCCTGCAATCCTGACCCTTACTGTGATGTCACAAGAAGGAAAATGTAGGGTTAGACAGTGAGACCATAAAACATTCTTTCTGCCTTTTCTCAGGCTAGGATGATCCGATTTAAATTTTTTTTGCACATTTATACTACATAAGATCTCCGAGTTCAATACACCTTCATATTCCCACCTGTGAAGTAGGCCTTTAACTACTGCAAATACAAAAATGTTGGGCCATCAAAGGAACGGAATTAAGAGACCACTCCAAATGTTCAGTGGCTCTTGTTTTACTATTTATAGGTTTATGTTTGCGTAATATTAACTTTTGGTTTTATACAATAAACTACTGACAACATTTCTACCAAATTCCCCCAAAAAATATTGTCATTTAGAGCATTTCTATTAAGTAATGTAGAGATTAAGATTTAAGAAATATCCAGGCTGGTCTCTTAATTTGAAAAAAATAATAATCGCACACCCCAGTCATCTCCTCTGAGTGTCTCCCGTTGAGTGAAAGGTCTGGACTAATGTCAGTAACGTTTGTGTTGGCTGGGACACTCACCCTGATTAATGAGGTCTGGTACTGTTCCCCTATACAGGCCTGTCCCGACCGTCAGCACTTTACCGCTAGCTTTAACGACCCCCTCCTCCTTCAAACGCCATCCTGCCCCGGAGCCTATTGTCCCACAAACGAGCACTTTTTTCTGGGTAAAATAAAAATAAAAAAACAAAGTCGGAATCCGTCAGCAACTTTATGTCTCTTCTGATGAAAAAAGGAAGGAAACCGTTCAGCGAAAAACTGACGCGGCATCTTTTCTGGAAAGAGTGAGAGAGAAAGCAGCAGCCTGACCCCATACCCGTGTGTGTTATCCAAGACTAGCCCTGCGTTCCAAATCACATACTACACTAAAAATACTAAAGTACAGAAGAGTTTTAGGGCCACAGGAGATAAAAAAATTTCGATAAAAAAATCAGATAAGGAAGATTTATTTTCATTATGTCAAGAAATGTCAAGAATAAAAGACGAATACTTCAAAATGCTGTCGGAGTTATTGGGGCATCTAGGTATTTTCAGCATACTACAATTGACGTGCATGTATTGGGACATCCTGGTTGCGTTCCGAATCGCATACTTACTTTTTCTATTCTACATACTACATCCGACGATAAAAAGCATCTATTTAGGATGCAGTAGGCATACTATTGGGACATACTTTTCTCTCTTATTTCATCATAACATTGCGCCTTGATCTTGCCTCTTGCTTTTATATCCGTCCATGGTCGCATCCCCGTTTGTTTTCATATGGAGGCTTCGTCGATGTTACGTCACTTCACGTGCGCACTGGATTGTGGGTCAGAATCGCCCAAATAGGATGCACTTTTCAACACTAACAATCTTGGCCGCATGAAGTAGAACATCCGGGTACTTCTAACCATCCTAAATCTGGCCACAAGAATCGGGACATCCTAAATCTTTTTTCTACATACTATATGGTAGAAAGTATGCGATTCGGAACGCAACCCTAAAATCTTTTTCTGGCCTACTAAATAGTAAGGAAGTACGGGGATTGGAATGCAGGGTTGATTATTAAAGCCCATGCAATAATCCCAAATTATTCTAACTATGTACAGTACGTCATGAATTAACCTTTGGGAATCTATAAGATCGTATCTTTTTTTGCTGGTAGGAAAAGCTGAATTGTAACATTCAAGCCCCAGTAAAACCAAATCTACCGTTTTATAATACTCACCAACTTTTCCCAAACCGGTCTGTTGGCTGATTACTGTCCGTCTCATGCATGTTGCCCTCTTTTCCTGCTGCCATTTTGCTGCTTGCCTGTTCGGTTTATTGCACACCTTTATGCTACTCTTGTTTCTCTGTTTAAAAAATAAATAATACAATTTAATTTCTTTTCAGCCCCGTCTGAAATGTTCTGAAAAGGAATCAAAATACTAAAATAGTACCAAAGTACTTTCCACCACTTGCATTTACCTATAGGGGTCTAACGATATACGGGGGTTCGGTACACTTTGGAGGGGGTCAAAGCGCAGGCTCAGCCATAGTACAGCGCCGCTGGAGCAGTTTGGGGTTAAGTGTCTTGCTCCAGGACACAATGGTAGAGATTGTGGGCACCGTAGAAGTAATAGCAGCCGCCACTAGTTTTACTACTAACACCCTCCTGTCCGGTGCCGGGGATCCAACCAGAGACCTCATGGTTACTGGGAGGAACCAGAGACCTCATGGTTACTGGGAGGAACCAGAGACCTCATGGTTACTGGGAGGAGGAACCAGAGACCTCATGGTTACTGGGAGGAGGAACCAGAGACCTCATGGTTACTGGGAGGAGGAACCAGAGACCTCATGGTTACTGGGAGGAGGAACCAGAGACCTCATGGTTACTGGGAGGAGGAACCAGAGACCTCATGGTTACTGGGAGGAACCAGATACCTCATGGTTACTGGGAGGAGGAACCAGAGACCTCATGGTTACTGAGAGGAGGAACCAGAGACCTCATGGTTACTGGGAGGAGGAACCAGAGACCTCATGGTTACTGGTCGGCCACCTTTCCTCTAGGCCATCCTGCTATCCCAACAATTATCACATGGTTACAAAATATGAGAACAGTAACATTTGCATAATAAAGAGTCAAACAAATTCCATAAATTCTTTGTAAAATATATTTTTGGTCCAAAAGCTGATTTGCAAAAATACAACATGTGCAACCATGGAGTAGCCGAGGCATCATAAAGGAGTGTAGTGTGTGTGTGTGTGTGTGTGCGTTTCTGTGTTAAGGCTTCACAAAATGCACTAGCTACGGAGCTGTAGTGTTAGCGTCAAGGTTACACACAGTACCCTGGTTACTAAGCACTAAATCTTAAATGTCAGTACAATACAGACAATAGTTTCCTAGTTCTATCGGTAATATGCTTCTTAATCTTATCCTAAATCTTATCCTATCTTAATGATTTTACA
Organism: Hyperoplus immaculatus; assembly: GCA_949357725.1. Classification (NCBI taxonomy): domain Eukaryota; kingdom Metazoa; phylum Chordata; class Actinopteri; order Uranoscopiformes; family Ammodytidae; genus Hyperoplus; species Hyperoplus immaculatus. The sequence continues at coordinate 30,387,124 of OX442360.1, forward strand.
TAGCGTCGTCACATTTTGCCATTTCAGTACACCGCGTTCAAACAGGAGTCTGGTGAAGGAAGGGCTCATATTCAGGAAGTGTTTTGATATTGACTTATTGACACATGATGCTTTTCAAAAAAAAAAAAAAAAAAAACTTCACTTTCTCTTCATGAGTCAAACATAGTTACAGGCGAAATAATATGACATGCTTTCTACTTAAAGGTGGAGTCAGTGATTCTGGAGAACGCTTGTTGTCAAAATCACTTTGTCAATATCAGTGAATATCTCCTCATGATCCGCTACCTGTCCGTACTGTCTGTGCTCTGAAAAAAAACCCAGTGTTAATACACAGCCTAGGCTTCGTAAATGGGCATATTGCTAGCTAAGGTGGCCACATTTTGTTGACATACAATTTGTTACCATAATAACACCAAGTTTTTTTTCCCTCCAGCACACACACAGTATGGACAGGTAGCAGATCATGAGGCGATATTCACATATTTTGACTGAAAGCGATTTTGACATCAAGCGTTCTCCAGAATCACTGACTCCACCTTTGCATTCCACACTAGGCTGTTCCGTACATTTTCTTGGTGGAAAACTGTATTTGATCCATTTGAAAATTGTGTTTAATTTTAACTGCTCAATTGTTTTGCAAAGAAAGTGCAAATCTAAACGATAAAGCTTTCGATCCCACACATTTGGCACTTAACATACAAAATGGCGTCAATAGATAAATAACATCAAGTGTAGCGTCCAGAATACCATCATTATTATCATTATTTTTAACACCCATCTCCATTAATTAAGATTATTCTAAGAGGCTAAAAGGTGCTCCGAGGAACTTTCAGTTTGTGTAAATTCTTGCACCCCCCTTTGGACAAAAGCGGTAGTGTTTTTACTACACCAGCTGTTGTTCCTGGGTGAGCGTATACCCATGACAAAGGCATTAAGAAAAAAAATTAGCATTCTTTGAACTGATGGTCTTGTTTGCTGTTACGTGTAGTTTATGATCATCAGAGGATAAATGAGACTGTTTCAGAAATGTTTAGTTCCTCGTAGCACCTTTAAGAATAGTTTTGACATTGTTGGTGCTTATCTGCTTTAGTCATAAGAGTGAGAGGAGAAGATTGATAAAGACACAAGGCGAAGAAAATCATACTCAGACATTTTGATCGTATTCACTGTAAAAATTTTTGCAAAAATATCAGCGTACGATTTTCAGAATTTTGTGATTCATAGAATAGGATTTTGGCTCTGATTACGTTTTTGCGAAGGAGTAATTGTAGTTTTGTGTTATTGGGAGAAGGGGGAAAAATGCAAAAAAAAAAAAAAATACTTCTAAAGCATTTTTCCCTTGGCTACTTTTTTTTTTTTTTTTTTTTTTTTTTTTTTTTACACAAATGACTTGTGCACCAAATTAAACCTCCATAGCCAATAAAAATAATAAAAAAATAAAAAAACTTGCCCCACCAAAAACTACACAAGGATCCTTTAACAAACACAATATTAGGAATCTTCTCATCTGACTTTTGACGGAAAGCAAATAGGCCCAAAAGTGTCATAATCTTTAACTTTAGTTCACACATCGGGGACCATTCAAAAGTGCAAAAAAATAATAATTCTATTTGATCTGGCCCAGAAGTGGTTCAAACACTTTTGAACACTGATCAACAGCAGATTGTTTCCATGGATCCTCCGTTATATAAGAGTGCTTAATGTCTAGGTCTTAAAAATAAATATTCGCATCAGAAGTAAGTACATTATTATTATTATTAAATTGCTACATGATAAGTAGTCTCGCCCCAGGTTGTCTTGGTAACGACCTGTGTGTGCATTCTATTCTTGGTTGAAAATGATAAAACAGACGTTTAGCTCTTTTCAGTTGGAGCGACGGGTGGCAGTGTTCAGTAGCCGTGGGTTACGCGAAGATGTTTGAGATGAAATCCCGGAATCGTTTGGCGTATTGCTCGGGGTGGACCGTGGAAATCTCAGCACCAGCCTGGAGAGAGAGAGGGAGAGAGAGAGAGAGAGGAGGGAGAGAGAGAGAGAGAGGGGGAGAGAGAGAGAGAGAGAGAGAGAGAGAGAGAGAGAGAGAGAGAGAGAGAGAGAAAAGGCAAGGCAATTTTATTTTTATCACCAATTTCATACACAAGGCAGACTCAAAGTACTTTATACACATGACACATTTCATTCAATGAAATGAAATAACAAATGAAAACAATAAAGTGTGTAATTGTTATGATTAAGCAGGAAGCTAAAGTAAACACTAAATCCTGTATGTCCATGTTTAGTATGTACTCTGGGAACTATTAACAGATTGGTCTAGAAGATACTATGGAGTGAAAGTCATTTGTTGATAAAAAGTTGTCAACATAATCTGCAGACATGTATGTATATTTCCTGACATGGCACATATCACACAGTACAGGTACAGCAGCAGCTAAACAGCGGCCCTCCACCTCTGTCCACTCACCCCGTGTTTGACGGTCTTTGCAGCGTGAGCCGCTTTCTTCTTGGTGTCGTACTGAGTGAGGACGTCGATCAGACCCATGAAGTAAACCTCCCTCTGAGGGGAACCTGGAGGAACAGAGCAGCCAGGGTTAAATGATTTTAATGTGAAGTTACACTGTAGGAAATGTTCAGTTTGAATTAACAGTAACTTTACTGTGAGCTATATGTAGAGTGTGTGGTGTTTCTAACATTACTAGTTGCCAGTGAAAAAACTACAAAGTTTGTTAGGCCGAATTTAACCGTACTCTTATGATACCGCCGTTAAAATGGGTTTGCATTAACGCCGTTAATAACTCGTTTAACTGAGAGCATTCATTTCTATGTTATTGGACCTATTATAGCCTACCCAACACTTAATGCTTATTCTCAATCAAAACAGTCAGTTACCACATGATATTAAGGCTTTATTTCAGAAGAGTTTCTAAGTGCATCTCTCTCTCTCTCAAAACAAATCTGAGACATTTAACATATTTGACCTTATTCTGTGGACCAAGTATTCACCTGAGCAGCTCCCGACTGCGTATACGTCCACATACGGGTCGTACTCCCCGGGCCCCAGAGGTTTACAGGCTGACATGTATCCGGCTATGCCCTCTGGAGACGTCCCGTATGAGCCCACGTTCCCCCCCGCCGCCAGCCCATTCTCTGACTCTGCTTCCTCCTCGTTAGACACCTCCTCTCCCTCCTCCTCGTCCCGCTCCGCTCGACCCACGTCATGGATACCGAGCAGCAGACTGTAGTCCATGATCTTCAGCTTTACCAGGAACTAGGGGGGAAATAAAAATAAAATAATGTATTCTATGCAAACCACGTCAAAGACAAAAAAAGGCAAGTTTATTTATATAGCACAATTCAGACACAAGGCCACTCAAAGTGCTTTACAGGGGCAAGATTACAATACATAAAACACATTATAAAACACAACAAACAGTTATTCTAATTCTGAAATGTTCACATTTGAGAGGCTGGCAGATTTCTTAGAAAATGTACTTAACCAATTAGCAAAATAGTTGCCGATATCTCAACCAACTGCGCTATCTACTGCTCACTTGTAGTATCTACCTGTTCCCTCCCTCAACAGTTGACAGTTACATTTCACATGGTTCTGCTGCCAAAATGGCATCTGAGGAGTCTGTGATGTGCTGATGCTGCCACCGTGTGGATGAAACGTGCAACAACAGGGGGGTTTCCTAATTAAAAATATATTTTTTTAAAATGCTATTTCTTTTTTATGTATTTGTTTTACCTCCATTTATCAATGTATTTACATGTTTATTTGACTGTAATTTTTTTTATTCATAATGTATATTTTTCTTTAAGTTTATTTTATAATATATTTATTATAATTTTATATAATAGATGTATTTTTCATTTAATTTACTTATTTTTTTTTTTTACATGTTTAGCTGTGAAATTAACCAATATTTTGATCCCAATAAAAATGTAGATTAATACAAAAAATCAACATGTTCCCAGTCCTCCTACCTCCACGTCTCTGTTGAGTTTCTCCATGAACTTCTCCTTCTGCTCCTCGGTGACGTAAACCTTCTGCAGGTTGTTCCTGAAGTCCATGTCTTTGAAGGTCGGGAGCTCTTTGCCCTTTGGAAAGCACAATACATGTTTACATACAGCTCTGGAAAAAAATGAAGAGACCACTCCAAATGTTCAGTGTCTCTTGTTTTACTATCTAGAGGCATATGTTTGAGTAGAATGAACATTTTGATTTTATTCTATAAACGACTTACAACATTTCTACCAAATTCCAATGCATGTTTTGTCCTTAAGAGCATTTTCAATGAGTAATGTGGAGATAAAGATTTAAGAAACACCCAGAATGGTCTCTGAATTTTTTTCCGGAGCTATATCTCTAGCAGCAGACAGAGGGGACAGAAGCAACATGACGCTATAAACGGACAGTAGACGAGATGTTTGTTTTACCCTTTCTTTGTCGCTTGCTTCACGAGCCACCAGAGAGCCCTGCAACCACAGAATGGTGGAAATATGGTGATGGATACGTTTTGAGATAGATCTTCAACTCAGTTATATACTAGATTTACACACACTAAGGCAAGGAAATATACACACATACACGGATATTTTAAGAAACGCATTTTTGCCCTTCTGTTTGCAGAACAATTTATCAAATAATTGTAGTGGAATAAATAGTACAAATTTCCTTCTGACGTGTAGTGGAGTCAAAGCATAAAGTATCATAAAAAGATAATACTCAAGTAAAGTAGAATTATTTCAAATGTGTACTTAAGCACAGTACTTGTGTGCATGTACTTAAGTTATTGGTAAATGAGACGGTTCCATCCCAAGTACAATGTTAGACTTAATCGATTTCTGACTTCCACATAGCTTTGTATAAAAACAGTAATTAAGTGTAAGGGGTTAAATGTTTTTCATTATGTAACCATGATCCAAAATAAGCTGATACATGACGTGTCGTTTAAAACTATGTGTGCTGGGATTGTCGTGGCCAGAAGTGACCTGGTCAGAACGTACTGCCATGCCCCAGCTGGGATAAACAAACAAGCTCTCAGAAACATCAGTCAATCATTAGTTGTAATGTACACACAAAGTCATGTTCGTATGCACCATGTAACTGAATAAAAACGGACCTCGGACACGGAGAGATTTCAGAGTTGGTTTCCGGATTGGCGACGTAACACCAGTTGCGCCATACCTCTCTCCTTGTCGTAAGGCAAGTAACATGATCCTGTGGTCTCACTATATCATCATTGTGTCTGTCTCATTTGTCTGGCTGAACTAACGCCTGGGTTTTTGTCCTAGTTTGATATACCTATCATTTGGTCCTTCGAGAAAGCCGGAGCCCAATATATCGCCGACCGAAGAGAGGAAAGGAGAGGACGCACCGAAGTCTGTCGACTTGAGGAAAGACTGGGGCCGTGAATTCATCTCCAGCCGGTGTTTTAGCATTCCTCACCCCCATTCTCTTCGGGCGGCGATTGACGGGATCCAGACCAAGCCAGACACACAGATATACGGTGAGACGGGTTTTTTCCACCCTAAAGGGAAACATTAAAAAAAAAAAAAAAAAAAAAAAAAACAGGAGAAAAGCCAAATAAAAATAAAACAGTGGTTCCTTCGCCCTGAAGAAGGAGGGTCTCTCCGCCCTGGTAAGGTAGAAAAAGCAGGTCTCTCCACCTTTAAGGAGAGTTACGGGTGTGTGGCTACCAGGGTACAGGGAAGGTTACACTTTAATTAAACACCTTCCCAGCACTGGTGTGTACAACCTAAGACGGGAGTTCTCCAAAGAGCAGGTGTGTGGCTACCAGGGTACAGGGAACGTTACACTTTAATTAAACACCTTCCCAGCACTGGTGTGTACAACCTAAGAAATTGAACAAGCGCTATGCAATGCAGATCTGTGTGAGGAAGGAATGAATGAATGCCGGTAGAATGAATGTTGAGAAGAATGAATGTTGAGAAGAATGAGTGTTGAGAAATAAATGTCACCAGTAGAAGCAGCCAAAAACCGAACGGTATAAACATAACATCTTTGGCCAGTTGAAGTACACAGAGTGGTGAATTTTAGGTTCTGAAAAACACCTAGTTGAGTAAGAACACATAGAAATAAGTGGCAAAATGGAAAACGGAAGGAGTAAGTCTCCTGAGCCGGGGGATGTCATATATATGACGAGGCGATGGCCCGGGAGCACCAGATACTGTGACAAATGGCAGAAAGAATATGGGTTTGAGAACAAGTTGGTTTTAAAGCAATGTGAAGAACTGAAAGAGAAGGTAGAGACAAAAGCTGCAGGACGGATGGAAAGGCAGAGACAGAAGTGTGCGTTAGAAATTGAGGCCGCCATGTTATGGATATGTACGGCCGAAGAAAGACTGGAAATTATGAGGCAGAAGCAAGAGAAGGCAGAGTTTATTGCAAAAATGGCTAAAATCAGAATGGACGAGGAAACCGCACCAAGTATGAGTGTGGCAGCGCAAAAAGAGAAAGAAAGGAACGAGCGGTTCATTAGGGTATACCGCCCGTGGACTGATGAGGAATGCAAAGCGGCCTGTGAAGGGATAACCCCTTTCAAACGAGACATCGCACAGTTCATAACCGACATAGGGATGTTAAGAGAATCATACCAGCTGAATGGGGTGGAAATGCTAAGGGTATGGAAAATAGTGTTCGGTCACAAATGGAGCAGAGTGAGGGGAAATTACACAGGGAGGGACCAAAATGGAGCTATATTGCCACCAGGGCTGGAATTGAACACCCAGGTCACTGGGGTGCTGAACGCGGCGTGGGATGTGTGGAAACCAGCAATAGACTACACTAAAATATTCCCCCAAGAGGACGAAGACGGATCAGCCGTCTTCTACGTAAACGGGGGGCGACCAAAAAATAAAGGTGCAAAAAAGTACAGTAATAACATGAAAGGAGGGAGTGAGAGGAGAGGGCTAAATGCCGAGGGAAAATTTGTCTGTTACAGATGCAACAAAGAAGGCCATATGGCCAGGAATTGCGAAGCAAGTTGGCCTTGTAGAGGTCAAAAAGAGCAATACAGGAAAAGCGAGAACCCTCAAAGCAATGTTGATTGGGGGGAGGAGATAGACGATCAAATATTGGACCTACAGTGAAACAATACTGCACCCTCTCAGTCAATGAAGTAATAACCAAATTCCTAATGTGTCAGTGGCGCTGACACATCAGTTATAATCACAGAGATCCCAAGAATGTGGCCCCCGACCGAATTAAGATTTGTTGAAACAGCCAATAGGCAAATAAAATGAGAAACCATCCCAACTGACAGAATTGTTGACAAAAAGCAGGGAAGGAAAAGAAACAATGTGAACTAGAAAATGCATTTCCTGCTGAGAATACGTGTGAATGCTCAAACAGCATGAAAGTATGAATAAGTCGAAAGACAGGGTTAAATAAAATAATTAAATAGTAATTGAATAGACTTGAAACTAAATAACATTGATGGCTTGAAGGTATATAAATCAGATAAAGGAGTATTAAGATAATAACGTCTTAAGCATGAACAGTAGTGAATTGTGGAGGTTCTGCCGAGATACTTATCCAGTATGCTTATTACTTATAGGAAGTATATTGAATATTTTAAATTGACAAGATAAAAATTATAATTATAAACCAAAGACATTATGATTAGGTTTTTATTTTATTTTATGTGTGAAATTGGTCTTCAAAGAGCAAAGTGTTTACCCCATTTCAACTTTGTCTCTCCAAACTGTTTAATAAATAAAGAAAAATAAAAAAGATTTTATTTTAAAACCCTCCCCTTGTGATCAGAGAAGCATCTGTGAAGCAATTGTTTGTGCATATGCAGACAGAAAACCAAACGGAAATGGATAGAAGAACGAGCCATACTTGGAAAAGATAAAGAATTATAGAATTAATTAAAAAATAGTGATTAGGATGAGTCATGGGTCGAAACAATGACTCAAAAGTAGGTAACATACGTGCATACAACTGTACACAATTTCAAAAAGCTGTTGTGTAGAGTATGTATATCTGATTGATGACGTCGAAACATGTGATAATGCAGAATCAGAGAACAGAGAACTGACCGAATGAATGACAGAACTCTTTGTAAATCTAACATAGTTACGAGAGCAAATAACTGCGAGTTTTTCCTATGTCCTAGGAAGCTGCATTGGACGAGCTGTTGCCAGGGGGCAAAGTGCAAAGTTGGAGCTGCGCATTGGGAAGGCCCTGCCCTACTGACAAACTTCCAACTACAGCCAAGTCAAAAGAACTACAATATCCAAGTCACCCACTACAGGAAGACGTGGAACATTCCTGACAGGAGCGAACATACACAGCCCATCGAAGCTACGTCACACCAGCTCAACTGGAGGGACATCTCTGGTGGCTCTACTGTAGTTCGTATCCCTGATTAGTGTGAAGGTGAAGAAAACAACGGAAGCCCTATGCAAACGGACATGCCGCAACGGTACCTACAAGGTTCAAAGAACCACAACATGTTTCGGACACAAAGGCCTGGTACAAATATGCCTCAGTACCAGCCAACGCTACAAAAGAAAATGGATTATTACGTCTACACTAACATACCAACATCAGCTGATTCACACACGAACCAACAGACAGACTGTGTGATCTCATGAAGACCCGCCCCCTAGAGAATGGGACAATCACTGAAATGAATAAAGACGGAAGATAATCAATGTCCAACGCCCCTGAAAACTGCTAAAATGTTGTAATATGGTTAATAATGGAAAAAAGTGGGAAATGTAAGGGGTTAAATGTTTTTCATTATGTAACCATGATCCAAAATAAGCTGATACATGACGTGTCGTTTAAAACTATGTGTGCTGGGATTGTCGTGGCCAGAAGTGACCTGGTCAGAACGTACTGCCATGCCCCAGCTGGGATAAACAAACAAGCTCTCAGAAACATCAGTCAATCATTAGTTGTAATGTACACACAAAGTCATGTTCGTATGCACCATGTAACTGAATAAAAACGGACCTCGGACACGGAGAGATTTCAGAGTTGGTTTCCGGATTGGCGACGTAACACCAGTTGCGCCATACCTCTCTCCTTGTCCTAATCCTAAGGCAAGTAACATGATCATGTGGTCTCACTATATCATCATTGTGTCTGTCTCATTTGTCTGGCTGAACTAACGCCTGGGTTTCCTTGTCTTACAAGCAAGTTGGATAAACCTATCATTAAGTCAATTTAGTCATTAGTACACAGGGTACATTGAAATGTGTTTTTTTGTGTGACTTCCCCATAAGCTTTATTAAAGGTCATCAGAGCGTTTGGTGTTTAGTTCCCTCTCACCTTGAGGTCGTACTTGCGGTGTACGATCAGTCTGTGGCTGAACATGTTCCTCATGACGATCAGATACGTCTCCTCGTTGTCCACGGTTACCCGGTACATTCCCAGGAACTGAGGCAGAAGCGTGCTGCCATGACACTTCACTATGTGCTGCGGAGAGAGAGAGAACTATTTATTATAATAATATATATGCATGGCAGGTGCATAAAGTGGATTAATGACACAGGTGGTTTCAATGTTACAGTACAATACAGAAAAAAGTATCATAGGTGACCGATTAATAAATGAACAATCTCACGTCACTATGTGCTGCAGAGAGAGAGAGAGAGAGAGAGGGGAACAAATAATTACACATACAGCTCTGGAAAAAATTAAGAGACCACTCCAAATGTTCAGTGTCTCTCGTTATACTATTTATAGGTTTATGTTTGAGTAGAATGAACATTTTAATTTTATAATATAAACTACTGACAACATTTCTACCAAATTCCAATTAATTTTTTTGTCATTAAGAGCATTTCCATTAAGTAATGTAGAGATGAAGATTGTAGAAAAATACAGACTGGTCTCTAAATTTTATTGTATATATATATTTTTTTTAATTAGCATTTGAAGGTGAACAGAGGGGAATATTGCCACAGGCGGTCTCAATGTGACAACACAATACAGTAAAAAGAGTCTCATAGATGACAGATTAATCCATGAACAATCTCAAAGGGCATACAGCATGACATTTGGCCATACTCAAAAGGTCACTTGTGGTCACACTGTCTAAAGTAAACCAATTACAGACTCTACCAAAGTTAAGCCTAGTTAAGTTACACTACAATATTTTTCCACTTGCTTGATGACATTTCTTGTTTGGTTAGGACATTGCTGACAAAAGCCCCCAAATCAGAGGCAAAACATTGTGTGCTACCGTGAGTACATGTGAACAGTAAAAAAATGACTGACGGGTGGCATAGTGGCTAGAGCGCGTACCATATTGGCTTCGGCCTTCGTTGCAGTGGTCGCGGGTTCGAATCCGACCTGTGGACCTTTACTGCAGGTCATCCCCCCCCTCTCCCTCTCCCTCTCTCTCCCCATTTCAACTCTGTACTGTCAAATAAAGCTTGAAAATGCCAGAAAATAATAATAAAAAAAATAAAAAAAGATGACCAACAGAAATACAGCATGCTAGATAAAATACAAGGCCTGATCCTAACTGCATCAAAATGTAATCTGAATGATGACTGAAAGACAAATGTTCTACAGTAAAGCTAAAGCTGTGAAATTGGATCATCTGTGCGGTGTATCCTTAATTGTCGCTGATTGTGGAGGACCTGGAACGCTCCGTCTGTCAGGACGAAGAAGCGCTGTTCTCCCGGACCTGCTGGAACGCTGACGCATCGTTGATTTTGATGGGTCCAAATTTCCGATGACAAAGGAAAGTGCTTCTATCTTTGGATGCTGATGTTTGAAACTGTAATCCATTTGTTTTTAGCCGCTGACTAGTCCGGAGTTTAATTCATTTATTCCGAATGTTTTGTTTCACCGACCTCTCTTCCTGTTTATGTGCGACGTCACGCAACGTCATTAACTGACTCAGCAGAGGCTCAGGCTCAGGTGAACGAGAAAACGCGGACTGGATTATTCTTGCGCTAACTTGTCAGCATGTTTTTCTCAGCACCTCTTCTACTTTTATTGACTGTTCTTCAACAACACAAGACGCAAGAAATATGTGGAGACTTAATCGTGCCTCATCATTCTTTGTCTCCTCAAAAATGCACAAACTGGGAAAAACCTCAATGGAGCTGTCCCAACTGGATTGATCAAAATGAGGATCGGACTCATTATTTTACTAACATATTTAGCGCATATGACTGGTTGTTTTCGTTGTATTCTTCTCACACAGGTGGACAGGGGGTTAGGTATACTCAAGCAGTACCTACTCAAAACTCTTTGAAAAGAAAGTGTTTTATTGTTCTCTTGCTTTTATTGTCAGGAAATGTTGAACCTAACCCCGGCCCTGATTTTAATTATCTGAGTACCTCCTGTGATTTTAAAGCTAGATCTGGGCTTGGTGTTATTCATGTAAACGTTAGAAGTTTACTTCCTAAACTGGATCTTGTAAAAATTTGGGCTAAAACGTCTGACACTGACGTTCTTGTATTGACAGAAACATGGTTAAATAAATCTGTCACAGACAAAGATATTGCAATTAAGGGCTACAATGTTTTTCGTTGTGACCGTCCTAGGAAGGGTGGTGGCATTGCCATTTTCACAAAAAACAAATTTCAGACTACCCTTCTTTCATCTGTATATCTGAGCAGACAATTTGAGTTTCTTGCCTTGAAGTTGGAACTGCTTAAAGGCCATTCTATCACCATTGCTGGTTGTTATAGACCCCCCTCAGCAACCAGTGAGGCCCTGTCATCATTAAATAAACAACTATTAACCTTAGACTTTAATGAGATTCTCCTCACTGGGGATTTTAACTGGGACTGGTTATCCTCTGCCTCTGACAGTTTTAAATCAACCTGTGATTCATTTAATCTTACTCAATTAATCGATAGCCCAACTCGTCCAAATGTTAAATGTCCAGAGAAATCTTCCCTTATTGATTTATTTTTAACAAACACTCCTCATAAATATTCAGATGTAGGCATTTTTGCTAATGATATGAGTGACCATTGTGCTATAGCCGTAGTGAGGCAAGCCAAGCTCCCAAAATCAAGGTCTCGAATTATTTTTAAACGAGATTTAAAGCATTTTTGTGAGCAAGCTTTTCACCATGATCTGTGGGACTTTGATTGGTCCAGGATCTCTCTTTTTAATGATGTAGAATTGGCATGGAAATACTTTCATGATGCTTTCAGCAATATCATTAATAAACATGCCCCTTTCCGCAAATTTCGAGTTAAAGGTCGAGATAATCCTTGGTTTTCCTCTCAGCTGTCTAGTCTACAACAAGAAAGGGATATTGCCTGGGCTAAGGCCAGAAAATCCAACTCTCATGCTGACTGGCTGATTTTCAGACAGCTGCGAAACCGCTTTACCTCTCGTGTCAAACAGGTTAAAGCTGAATACTACCTCTTAAAAACCACTAGCGACTTAAATGATCCTAAAAAATTCTGGAAAACCATCAAATCTTCTTTTGGAAATGTGGCCACAAACGACCTACCAACATGTATTGTAAAGGATTCATGTAGGCTGACTGATAAATTAGAAATTCTTAATTGCTTCAATGAACATTTTGTCTCCTCCGGTTCTCAATTTGAGTCTTTACATCAGGACTCTAATAATATGCAGAATACTTCTCCATCTCCACTCCCAAATAACGATTGTGTTCAATCTTTTAATATTGTTCCACTGGACGTAATTGAGGTCTATAGAGCCCTAAAACATTTGGACCCTGCTAAATCTGCAGGTCCTGACAAGCTTGAACCATTATTTTTGAAGTTGGCTGTAGATTTCATAGCAGAACCGCTTACCCATATTTTTAATTTGACATTTTCTAATAATGAGATTCCTAACATTTGGAAATCTGCCTATGTCCTGCCTTTGTTGAAAGGAGGTGATCCTACAGTTTTAAACAATTACAGGCCTATTTCTAAACTATGTGTTTTAGCCAAAGTCCTTGAAAAGTGTGTCAGTGACCAACTGAAAGACTTTTTAGACGTGAATAATATTTTATCCCAACACCAGTCAGGTTTTAGAAAACGACACAGCACAATTACTGCAACATTAAAAGTTGTTAATGATATAATTGAATCACTGGATTGTAAAAAGTATTGTGCTGCTGTTTTTATTGATCTTTCCAAGGCATTTGATACTGTAGACCATGTCACCTTGGTAGACAGGCTACTCAAGATTGGTTTATCTAGGCAGGCTGTACACTGGTTTTCTAATTATTTGTCAGTAAGAACGCAATGTGTCCAGTTTGCTGGGTCCTCGTCCTCCTCTCTCCCTGTGTCAAAGGGCGTGCCCCAAGGCTCCATATTAGGGCCATTGTTGTTTTCTATTTATGTAAACAATCTTTGTGACTCAATAACCAATGCTGCCTGTCATTTTTATGCAGATGACACTATTATTTATTGTTCATCCCCATCAGTGGCAGACACTTTTCATTTCCTGCAGTCTGCTTTGGACATTCTGCAGTCACAGCTGACAAAATTGAAATTGGTTTTAAATACAGATAAAACTAAATTAATGCTTTTTTCAAATGGAAAAGCTTTACCAAAAGTTTTGCCAAAGCTTTTAACTAGTCATGGGACCGAAATTGAAAGGGTCAATTCGTACAAATACCTGGGTTTCATTATTGATGAAAAATTGTCTTTTAAACTTCATATTGAAAAACTGGTCTCCAAATTAAAAATTAAATTAGGTTTCTTTTTTAGAAATAAATCATGCTTCTCATGGCAGGCCAGGAAACGTCTGTTCACTGCGACCTTTTTACCGTTGTTAGATTACGGTGACCTGCTGTTCATAAACGCCCCTGACCAGTACCTCAAGAAATTGGATACCGTCTACCACTGTGCTCTGCGATTTTTAACTGGCTGTGGAAATCGTGTCCACCATTGTACCCTGTATGCCACTGCAAAATGTCCATCGCTATCTGTACGCAGACTCTCACATTGGTTGTTTTTTGTTTACAAGTGTCTTATTGGGCTGGTCCCTTCATATCTATGTGTTTACATGTCCACAAACAAATGTAGCTATGGTTTGCGTTCTAGGGATGTGTTACAGATGTTGGTACCCAGAGCTAGAACTGACTTAGGGAAAAAGGCCTTTAAATATGCTGCGCCTTCTGCCTGGAACACTGTGCAAAAGCAGCTGAAGCTGCCGGAGCTGGACACCTTGGGAGAATTCAAAGGAATCCTGAAGGACAGAGAAGATAGTTCTCTTGGTCAATGCAATTGTTTGTAAAGCTATTTTCTGATAATGGCCGGGTTTATTCATTCATCTGTCACCAGTTTATTTATTTAATTTTTAACTGTACTCATTTCAATCTTCATATAGTCTTGTCCCTGATCTTGTATTGTACTTTACCTAACGTTGAATGTGGTGTATGAGAATTGTGGTTGATTGTTCTTATTGTATCATGGTGCTGCCTTCTTGGCCAGGTCATTCTTGAAAAAGAGATTTTAATCTCAATGAATTTTACCTGGTTAAATAAAGGATATTGATTGATTGATAACCCAGAATTTAAAGACCTACTTCACCGGTTGGAATATGAAGGTGTATTGAACTCGGAGATCCTATGAAGTATAAATGTGCAAATGTGACATCACAGAAAAGAGAAATGTAGGGTTAGACAGTGAGACCATAAAACACTCTTTCTGCCTTTTCTCAGGCTAGGATGATCCGATTTCATTTTTTTTTGCACATTTATACTTCATAGGATCTCCGAGTTCAATACACCTTCATATTCCAACCGGTGAAGTAGGCCTTTAAATATATTAAGATATTATGCAGAGGATGACTCAGGTTTTTTTCCTTGGTTAATATGAAACAGTCTTTCAGCATGCCAAACACGTCCTGTCTAAACTAACTGTTGACACAAACACACACAATTTAACGGCAACCTGCAAACTGTCACCATGAATAGAGGGAAACTGTGTAATGCTCCGATAACAAAGAGTTCCTTCAGGGACCGAGTGAATCAAAAAACCAGTCTGAAACAGAGCAGCCATTTTACTCGCCTCCCTCCCAGTTCTACGTAGGCAGAGAGAGTAACCACGGGCGACACATTCCACTAACAGCTCAGACAGACACTAGTTTACTCAGGCGGTGGTGTGTTTAGGGCCTCAAGTCAGACACAGTTTGGAAGTGTCCATGCAGCTTGGTCATGGAAGATTTTTTCTTTCTTTTTATTTTTATTTTTTTATACAATTTATTGAACATGTTATAAATAATATAAAACCAACTAAATCTTATAAGCAATAGAACAATGGGATCCTCAGCAACATATGCAAAAAGTAAATAACTCAAATAATATAGTTTATGTTCAAAAGACATAGGAAGAAGTTGAAAAGCAAGTATTAACAATGTTTTCAGGCCCGGGTGGAAAATGTCAAGTAAAACAAATAAATAACAAAAACAGAATAGAGGTGAAAGTGTCACCTGGTTCTAATCTCTCCTACAAACGTTCCCTGATATTTACATGAGCGTAGATGTGTCGATATGAACATTTGAATATCTGTATAAAAGCCCACAATCACATAACACACTGTTTGTTCTGTGTCCTACGCTCAACTGTGATGTAACACAGGCTTGTCACCTTCATGATAAGAGGAAGGTTTTTCAAAAGGATCTGTAGCTCCAGGGAGGTCAGTTTTCTTAGAGACAAATTTAGAGTCTTGTTCAAGGGCACGTCGGCAGGACAGATGTTTGCCGTCTTCTTTAAAGGAATACTTCACCCATACGGAACCGGCATTCTATCAATATAAAATCGCTATTATAATATAATGAATGAGGTATTTCTTCCCTCAGTCTTCCCTTGGCCCAGCTGTCCTGTTAAACCTAACCCTACATTTTCCCATATGTGACATCACACTAGTAAAATGTAGGGTTAGGCAGTGAGACCATGAAACACTCTTTCTGCCTTTTCTCAGGCTAGGATGAACCGATTTCTACAATTTTTTGCACTTTTATACTACATGGGATCTCAGAGTTCAATACACCTTCATATTTCCACCGCTGAAGTAGGTCTTTGATAGTAGTGCGAAAACCGACCAAATTGCCTAAGATTCAAGAGATGTAAGATGGTTTATTTCTCATGTGCACATTAACCCATTGATGACGGCTGCTGCGCGATGCCACATTGGCTCTCCTGCCTGATGCTGCGTCGCGCAGCATTATTACTTTATCTAATTTTCATGGCATTCCCAGCATAGAATGCACTGTCATTGGTTCAATTACACATGAGGTGGGTTTTGTTGATTTTTTTAAGACCACGTGACCACCCAAAAGTTGTGTGGTTTGCCAAAAATCATGTCAATCAAAAAAATAAAATAAAACAAAATAATAAAAAAAATACGCCGGCTATGTCGGTGACAGAACAGTTAGTGGCGTTTGGTGCGCAGAATCAAGGTCTACTATAGACTACTGACGAAAATCACACAACACATTGCATCTATTTATTAACAATATTTAATAATTTTCTAATTCATCTCATTTTGACGATTTTTAGAAATATTTGTTGGTTTGTAAGCGCTAAGGGAGCATGTTTAAATAAAACCTGTGAACCTTAACTTTTAAATGTATTTTATTACATGTTTCTATGTGCTACACAGGCTTAGATATTAAGGTTTTGGTAGACTTGACAATTCGTACTATTTTTTCAGAAAACCCTCAGGCATTAAGGACATGCATCCTAGATTGCCATAGTCATCAATGGGTTAAGAGCAGCAGCAGTCAAGGACATTCTCAAGTCCCAGGCTCCTTTCAATAATGTAATATAGACAAAGGAAAAAACACAAGTAGAGAGAATATAAAGTAGAAAGTAGAAAGCAAAATAAAGGATAATGTGCATGTACTTGAATAATGTTAAAAAATGATATATGTCTATGCAATATGGTGTGGTTAACATTACAAATATGTGCAGCATAAATGTTCGGACATTAGGTCAAATCATGTTTAAAAGTTCAGATGTCATGCACGTACAGTATCTCACAAAAGTGAGTACACCCCTCACATTTCTTCAAATATTTCATTATATCTTTTCATGGGACACCACTGAATAAATGACATTTTGATACAATGTAAAGTAGCGTGTGTACAGCTTATATAACAGTGTAAATTTACTGTCCCCTCAAAATAACTCGACACACACAGCCATTAATGTCTAAACTGCCGGTTACAAAAGTGAGTACACCCCTGAGTTAAAATGTCCAAATTGGGCCCAAAGTGTCAATATTTTGTGTGGCCACCTTTATTTTCCAGCACTACCTTAACCCTCATGGGCATGGAGTTCACCAGAGCTTCACAGGTTGCCACTGGAATCCTCTTCCCCTCATTCATGACAACATCACGGAGCTGGTGGATACTGGAGACCTTGCGCTCCTCCATCTCCTGTTTTAAGAAGCCCCAAATATGCTCAATAGGGTTTAGGTCTGGGGACATGCTTGGCCAGTCCATAACCTTTACCCTCAGCTTCTTTAGCAAGCCAGTGGTCGTTAGGAGGTGTGTTTGGGGTCGTTATCATGCTGCAATACTGCCCTGCGGCCCAGTTTACGAAGGGAGGGGATCATGTTCTCCTTCAGTATGGCACAGTACATGTTGGTATTCAATGAACTGTAGATCCCCAGTGCTGGCAGCACTCATGCAGCCCCAGACCATGACACTCCAACCACCATGCTTGACTATAGGCAATACACACTTGTCTTTGTACTCCTCACCTGTTTGCTACCACACACTCTTAACACCATCTGAACCAAATAAATGTATCTTGGTCTCATCAGACCACAGGACATGGTTGCAGTCATCCATGTCCGTAGTCTGCTTGTCTTCAGCAAACTGTTTGTGGGGTTTATTTTGCATCATCTTTAGAATAGGCTTCCTTCTCGGACGACAGCCATGCAGACCAATATGATGCAGAGTGCGGTGTATGGTCTGAGCACTTACAGGTTGACCCCCAACCTCTTCAAGCCCTGCAGCAATGCTGGCAGCACTCATACGTCAATTTTCCAAAGCCAACCTCTTGGTATGACGCTGAAAACGTGCACTCAACCTTCTTAAACTGGGCTGCAGGGCAGTATTGCAACATGATAACGACCCCAAACACACCTCCAAGACGACCAGTGGCTTGCTAAAGAAGCTGAGGGTAAAGGTGATGGACTGGCCAAGCATGTCCCCAGACCTAAACCCTATTGAGCATCTTTGGGGCTTCTTAAAACGGGAGATGGAGAAGCGCAAGGTCTCTAATATCGACCAGCTTCGTGATGTTGTCATGAATGAGTGGAAGAGGATTCCAGTGGGAACCTGTGAAGCTCTGGTGAACTCCATGCCTAAGAGGGTTAAGGTAGTGCTGGAAAATAATGGTGGCCACACAAAATATTGACACTTTGGGCCCAATTTGGACATTTTTTCTTAGGGGTGTACTCACTTTTGTTGCCTTCAGTTTAGACATTAATGGCTGTGTGTCAAGTTATTTTGAGGCGACAGTAAATTTACACTGTAATACAAGCTGTACACTGACTACTTTACATTATATCAAAGTGTCATTTCTTCAGTGTTGTCCCATGGAAAGATATAATGAAATATTTGAAGAAATGTGAGGGGTGTACTCACTTTTGTGAGATACTGTAGGTCTGATAATGTGGATATGTTGAAACACGTCAAGTATGAGATCAAAGCAGAAACAAATCATAACAGAAGTCCGTTGCTTCTGCTATCTTGGACGTAAACACAGAGGTTTATGATACCTGCAGCATTCTCCCACCCAATGCCAGACCATCTCCAAACATATGTGAACCGATCGCACAGGGACAATCTGTAGAGATGGATATCTATTTATATTTAAAATGTTTTGGCCATTGTTCCAGTGCTTTTGGAGTAAACCAACTTGACACAAAGTTTGCATTTTACTCTAGTATTGAAATTTGATAAAAAGTCAGACCACACAGAGAGCGCTTTCGTTCTATACTAAGCATTTCAAAGATTAGCCTAGCAACGCGCAAACGACCCTTTGCTGAACAGCTGTGGCCCTGTGCTTTGTGCAGACATATGCACACGTTACCAAGTGATAAAAAATAAGCCTATTTATTCATTTAAACGGTTGGCGATTTTTCTAAACCTAAGTGTTGTTCTTAATGTGTAGCGTTCAACTGTTAGAGGTCACACCCCTTCTTCCTACTCACTGCAGCACTGTGCTGATCCCGTAATGCGATACATCTAAAAATGGTCTCATTTGGGTCGACTTCCCTTTTACCTGAGGCAGGAAAAATGTCCCCAAGAGGAAGTCGTGCTCATTTTAAGAACTGTGTGATCGAACGCTCTACGGAGATTTCAGCTTCAAAAAGACCAAAACAAAAGGTTAAAAAGAGAATGCTGTAAGTACACACACACACACACACACACACACACACACACACACACACACACACACACACACACACACACACACACACGTGAGTCTGGCTCTCAGACACACCTTGAATGAATCACAGAGGAAATGATTGTATGAACAGTCAGACGAAGAGGAAGGACTCAGATGAGACGCTCAGACTGAGTTTGTCTGCAGTAACTGTTAAAACATCCTGAGGCGTTTGGATTCAATCAGGTCCATTAACAATTATAAACACATCATCTTAAGGCGAGACACGGCAGGCAAAAACATCGTTTTTTTAAGCACTGGTCAATTTTGAGATTTGTGTCTATTTAGCTTCCATAACATGTCTTCTTTCATACTAGTATGGATAAAAGGTCCAAAATATACGTTTTAGGTGTTTATTTTACTAAACTTTGACTGCTTGCGTCTGTATTTTGCTCCTAAATTCGTCAAAAGTGAGCATTCTAACGGAACATACAGCACCGCGGCCGCTGTATGAATCATAATAACCATGGTACTGTTGGAAAGCTCTGAATGTCAAGAACAACGTTATCTGATCCAAATATGGTCATTTCCTTTGTATCAGTAACCAATCGTGAAAGTGTGAGGAGGGATTCAATGCTAGGAAAGCGACCTCATTGGCTAATGCACATTTCTGACGATGTGATTCGCTAAAAGGCATCACGTGATGCTAGCCCCGGGTAGCTCGAAAATCACAAAATAAAATGGGAAAAACGTCGAAAATATGCCAAACCAAGACAAAAAAAATACTTAATCAATTGGCTACGGACATTACATGATCGCCATTTGAAGGGGAGAAGTGTTAAAGACATGTAAATCACGCCGATCACGTCGGAGAGACACAGACTGTCAGACGATCAGAGGGGAGATGGTGGGGAGAGAGAGCGTCTGTGCCGACAGGAGCAGGTTGACAGACAGTGGCTAATAATGAATTAACCACGTTTAAATTAGCATGTGGATGTAAATGTTACTATGCTATGGTTTATATATGTTAAGCAGTGGTAGGCCTATATGGCATTGAGGGGTGTAGGGCCTAATTCAATAAATTACTCTAGCTATAATCAGTGATTATCAGCAGAATTCACGTTTTTATCTTTAACGGCCGTTTTCTCAAAATGAGCTTTTTCCAATACTCTGCGAAAGATATCTCAACTTCTAGAACACTGACATCAACCAAACTTTCTATGATCATTCATAGCACTATTTTAAAGGTTTTTACACAAGGATTTGTTAATATATTGTTAATTGTCTGATTTATGATACATTTTCCTCCTAAAAACATGCCGAAAATGCATTTCTAAGACATGTACATAGTCTTTTTTGATTTATTAAATGAAAAAAGGCTGTATCCAAAATCTGTTGTGTAAAAACTTCAGAAACTAATATGTGGTTAAAATAAAATAGAGATTTTAACTCTGGCTTTATCCAACATCTCAAATTTTTTCTCGAAAAATGACCCAAATTTACGCATAATTGGTTAAATATTGCCATATTTGCATATTTAATATAATACTAAAGAAAAACATGTAATACAAAAAATAAGTGTGTTAGTGTCAGTAATCAACTGGCAAAGTTTCATGATGATATCTATAAGTTAAAAAAAAATCCCTATTCACCTGGGGTGTCTCGCCTTAACAGTCCAAAAACAAACTGAATTCAAAATATATCCAAGGTCATGACGAGTGAGCTTTAAATGTTTAAAAAGACAAGTCTGCTGATGCTTTATAATTTTCCTATTGTTAACCCATGAAAAAATAAAAACCAATACGCTACACATCACTTAGCCAACACTCTTATCCAAAGCAACTTTAAAGGACAGGCAGTTAGTGTTAAGGGTCTTGCCTAAGGACCCTCACTAGACTTTCCCCGACCGAAAAATCAATCCCCACTTTTCCATACTAAAGTCTAAGTGATAGCCACCGAGCTATTTAGCTGCTGATTCAGTGTATTCTCATGTAACATGTAAAGCCTGATAGCATCTTTTTCCTCTGCAACATAGAGCGGCTTTGTTGTAGAAAAACGATTCAAAACAATCTCAATGAGGCGCACTGTTGCACTGGGCGCCATGTTCCCTTAATCACCATACACACAAACCGATGCCAAAGAATACTCACTATACAGGACTGAATGTGGATCCACCCTTTAGCTGAAAATATAGTACACAAACACAATTGCACTATTAACGCCTGTGTGAGTAACGTTTGTTTAATTACGTTTGTTTTATTACAACGAACACAAGGAAGATAGCCGGCTCCATTAGCTTTCTTAAATACCTACTTTACCAGTGGAAATATGAAGGTGTATTGAACTCTGAGATCCTGTGTAGTATAAATGTGCAAAAATGTCAGAAATCGGTTCATCCTAGCCTGAGAAAAGGCAGATAAGAGTGTTTTATGGTCTCACTGTCTAACCCTACATTTTCCCATGTGTGACATCACATAGGGTAAATTGTAGGGTTAGGATTAACAGAACAGCTGATGAAGAAGCAATTGAAAAAGTCTACATATTTCTCCTTTGTTCATGTTATCTGATGGGCGACTAATGCTAAAGCTAACCAACCATCTGTCTGTCTGCAGGAGTCAGGCTAATGGCCAGAGAGGAATGAGTGTGCAGTTTCTTCTGCTCTATTTCTGCTCAAACACATTGTCAAAGACTGGATGTTCTTGCTCTACTTAACGGAAGCTTGTGGGATGTTGGATAATAACCTAGAATTATTCTTTGAACCTGCAGAGCCATGACAGCTGTGTGGGTGTTTCAGGTCATACCCAGGAATTCCTAAATAAATTAGTGATTTAGTATTAATGAGGAAAACAATATTTTATTTATTGGATTTATTTATTTCCCCTTTGGGAATACAAACAAATATATACTCTAATAAAATTGTGAATTTTCCTCAAGCTTATATTGTTTTGGCCACACATAGCCCCAGTTGTTATAACACAATTTTAACAAGGAAGATACTATACACTAACAAAAGCAAAAATGCGAACATATCCCCCAGTCTTCAATCTAACTATATTTGTGACACTTATGTGAAGATTTATAGCTTGTCAACAGTATGAATGAGTTTGAGGCACAGAACAGACAGAGTAGGAAGTCATCAAGTATTGAGGAAAATGAACGCATTCTTGGTTTACTGACAATAAGAAAAATTTAGTTTAATTGCGAGACTTTTCCTTCAAAAGGTGGAGTATATGCTATGTTGATATATACGATATATCCACGGGTTGGATTCGAACCCACGAAGGCCGTAGCCAATATGGTACGCGCTGTATCCACTACGCCACCGGAGCGCCTCGTATGTTGATATTTTAACTTAACACCTGACTCTTTTCCACTCACACACTATGGACAGGTAGCCGATGGCGAGTAGATATTCGACGATTTAGACTAAAAGTGTTACGCTTAAATTTGACTGACTGAGCCTGTCTTTAACCACCAGCCCTTACCTGGTGATACTCTGACAGGATGCCGTGCATGTCGGCCACGTCCTCGCTGGAGATTTGTTTGATGACCAGCGTTCTGTCGTAGGAGTTGAGCAGCAGACCTTCTCCCTGGTCGTCTACACTCCGCATGGGGGGGCTGCGCGTCAACGAAATCTGTGGAACACAAAACAGTTATAATATTTTTTTTTCTTTTCTGCGTGTCAACAACAGATCAATATAATTATTATTTTATTTTTTTGAATTTTTCAAGCTTTATTAGACAGTACAGAGTTGAAACGAAACCTGGGGGACACAACACAGTAGAGATCAAGGTCATTATTATTATTTAAGTGTCTACATGGAACTTTCAGTTTGTGTTCATTCTTGCGCCCCCTTTGGACAAAAGCGGTAGTGTTTTTACCACACCAGCTGTTGTTCCTGGGTGAGCATATACCCATGACAAAGACATTAAGA
The DNA here is from genome assembly GCA_949357725.1 of Hyperoplus immaculatus. NCBI lineage: Eukaryota > Metazoa > Chordata > Actinopteri > Uranoscopiformes > Ammodytidae > Hyperoplus > Hyperoplus immaculatus. The sequence continues at coordinate 30,410,378 of OX442360.1, forward strand.
AAAACTATATAAAAATAGTATTCTTTTGCACTGATGGTCTCGTTTGCTGTTACATGTAATTTATGATCAGAGGAAAAATAAGACTTTCAGAAATATCTTAAAAGTTCCTTGTAGCACCTTTAAGGAAAATGAGCAACCTCTAGATACACTCCCTTTGTATTGGCAGCAGATAAATTGGCATCAGAAGCATCAGAATGTTTTGCAGTCTGGACACCACATACCTGATAGTCCAGATCCTCGATGCCAAAGCGCTCCCGTAGGTTTCTGAAGACTTGAGGACAGTATTCTTTGAACTTGAAATGTCCTGGAAGATTTTCTCTGCCAAAGGAGAAGAGGTACTTACTTTCTATTCTGTTTTATACATACGGTTTTATATTGTACAAAGGGTTAGGGTTAGCACTACTTAGTATTTAGGATTCATCTTATGTAAATATTGTTTAGGTAGGTTATGTTTGTCTTGTTCTACTCTATATATTTTTCTCTTTTTCGTTCCTATTGCATCGTGGGCCAGTGATAAACGCCATTTTGATTCTGGCGTATATCAGAACTGACAATAAAAAAAACTTTGACTGACTTTGAGGTGGAGGAAATAAAGTGAGGAAAACCACAAACAGATGTTTCATAATATTCTACATCTGTCAAACTCTGCATTTAAAAAATAATAATAATTAGGAACAAAAAAATAACCAAGGTAACTTTCTTGACTAGATTTTTTTTTTAGTTTTGAGGCTAAAACTCTTAAAGCTGGGGTATGTGATTTCTGATAGGTCAAAGTTAACATAAGCGGTACACTTTGACCAATCAGAGCGAGGCTCCCATTCTCCGTTCTTATTGGCTGTTGGGACTGTCCATTCACTTTGGCACGACGTTGTTGGTGTAGAGCGTGTCAGGGAGGGACCATAGGGGAGGGACCAAAGAGAACAAGTGGAGCGGTTGAGGTATTTAAATTCAAATCTCTATCCCAACTGCTATTTTCTCCCCAAATCATACACCCCAGCTTTAAGTATGAAGGAAAACTGTCGACATTTGAGCCAACTAATTATATTTTATTATGATTACTTTTCATTCACTTTTCATTAATTTTTTACAATGTACATTCCGACACAGACTTCAGGAATCTGTCGCCCGTTTATATCATTACGAGGGCAAACTGACAATGACTTTATCAGGCACAAGCAGACACTGCCACCGACAGTCTGGTACATTTTTATATGTCTAGACTATTCTATTCAGATATTCACATTTCAGCCATTCCTGCTTCTTCTCTCTGTGCTTTGTTTCAGTCCCTGTGTTCCAAATCACATACTCTTTCTTTTTACTACACTACATACTAAAGTACAGAAGAGTTTTAGTCTTTTTACTACACTACATACTAAAGTACAGAAGAGTTTTAGTCTTTTTACTACACTACATACTAAAGTACAGAAGAGTTTTAGTCTTTTTACTACACTACATACTAAAGTACAGAAGAGTTTTAGGGCGACAGGAGAGAAAAAAAAAATCGGATAAGGAAGATATTTTTTTTTTTCATTATGTCGAGAAATGTCAAGAATAAAGACGAATACTCCAAAATGCTTTAGGAGTTAGTGGAGAATTTATGTATTTTCAGCATACTACAATTGGCGTGCATTATTTGGGACATCTTAAATCTTTTTCTGGCATACTAAATAGTAGGGAAGTATGGGGATAGGAACGCAGGATGTGTCTCACTTGTTGAAGAGATGGTTGTTGACTTTGATCTTGGTGTTGGCTTTGAAGTCATCGGGCAGCAGCATGACGGGCACAGGAACCTGGTTCAGATCATTTATCTGGGAATAAAGAAAACAAGTTTTTTTTAGTGATTTAAGACAATATTTAACACCTCCAAAGTCCTGTTTCATATTTTTCATTCGCTTTACTAATGTCTATTCTATACTTGATGCATTTTTATCTTGATGTATGTCCTGCCCCCTGTAAAGCACTTTGAATGGCCTTGTGTCTGAATTGTGCTATAGAAATAAACTTGCCTTGCCTAGTGCTTGGAGACAAATTATTTAACATCTCACATTAAAGGTGGAGTCAGCAATTCTGGAGAATGTTTGTTGTTAAAATCATTGAATATCTCCTCATGATCTGCTTGCTACCTGTGTGTGCGCCCCAAAAAAAATCTGGTGTTAACACAGCCTAGGCTCTGTAAATGGGCATGTTGCTAGCTACGATGGGACCCTTTGTTTACCTACCAGTTTTCAGAACCTAGGCTGTATATATACACACACACATGTTCTTATTCACTGATTTTGTCAACAAGCGTTCTCCAGAATCACTGACTGCACCTTTAAAGTCTGAAATACTGTTGCAACACATGCTTATCTTCGTCATCAACTAATCTGCAGTAGTGTTAAAACAATTAGTTGATTACATTGATTTGTCCATCAAAAAGCTAAAAATAATGAACAACTTGATAGTTCAGATCATATATTCTCCTCTGCTTCTTTTAGCCTCTGCAGTGTGTCCGATCAGATGTTCCATTTGCTCAGTTTAACATGACTGTAAACTGAATCAGTTGTTGGAGTTTGGACTGGAGAAGGGATGGGACGGGTTGAGCAATAAGAAGATGTCACATTACGCTATGTGGTAACTTGTCTGACACTAACACTAACCCTGCATTCCAATTCCCATAGCCAACTTCTATACTTTCTAGTATGCCAGAAAAATATTTAGGATGTCCCAATGCATACATATCAAATGCAGTATGCCTGGAATACCTGGAAGCCATTATACATCCAATCATATTTTGCAGTATGGAAACATCAAAACGTAAAAGAATACTTCACCAATACGGAACCGGCGTTCTATCATTATAAAATCGCTATTATAATATAATGAGTGAGGTTTTTCTTCCCTCAGTCTTTCCTCAGTCTTCCCTTGGGCCAGCTGTCCTGTTAATCCTAACCCTACATGTTACCATGTGTGATGTCACACTAGTAAAATGTAGGGTTAGACAGTGAGAACATAAAACACTCTTTCTGCCTTTTCTCAGGCTAGGATGAACCATGGACATATAAAGAAACCAATTCATAAAAAAAAAATGCACAGTTACACTACATAGGATCTCAGAGTTCAATACAGCTTCATATTCCCACCGGTGAAGTAGGTCTTTAAGTGTGTAGTATAGTAAAAAGAAAAAGTATGTGATTTTGAACGCAGGGTAAAACTGAAACTACTGTTGTTTGATACTAATGCCATGTAAACACTGGGAGGTGTAACATTATATGATGTTACACCTGTTATGCTGCATTCTTTCTCCTATCAGATTTCAGACATGGTAACAATTGTCTGCCTATTACCAATTTAATGTGACTTAATTTGGGTTTAAAATGGCCCTTTAAGTTCAAGTTCAAGCTCTTTCATTCATCATATGAATCAGCGGCTAATTAATGTGAAATAATAAACAAATAAAACAAGTTGAACTACAATAGAGCAAAATACTGTATACTGTGTTGTGATCAGTTATGACCATTGATATACAAATAGACAACAGAGACAGGTGATATGCACATAGAATCATATGTATAAATATACAGAACATGTGTAATTTATTAACAGATGTATACATGACGAAATTGTACCAGTTCCATCCATTTTTGAATAACTATTAACACAAAGCATGACCCCGAACTGTTCAGATTAAGCTGTGTAACATAAATACGTGTTAATACAAGTATAACAGTCTCTGTAGTCAGTTACAGATTCGCATGTACACACACCATTACAATACACTGTTAGCATTTAGCAGTGTTAGCTCCCACCCTCCTCCGGGACTCACCGAGTGATTCACGCCCCACATGAAGACGCTCAGGACCGGGTCACTGGCTCGAAACACCTTCACCTTCTGCTGGACGAAATGTTTCTTTTTCGTCTTGGTCTTGGGCGCCAGGATCACCATGGGACTGGAAGCGGGCCCCGAGTTACCGAGGGCAGCCATGATGATGATGATGATGATGACAGCGGGACAGGGCTCTACTCGTCCCCGTGTAGAGAGAGACAGAGAGCGGGTACAGACGGCGACACTTGCACCCTGGTTCCTCCTTCTTCCTTGATGGCTACAGTTACTAAGCTACAAGCTAACTGAAGCTAACGTTCCAGTCTCGCGCTGTTGCCGTTGGCTGCTCCTCCCTGGCTCCCTAGCGACGACAAGCAAAAGGTCACGCAACAAGCTCCGGTTGATTTTAACAGACGTTTTTCTACCTCAAAAACACACCTTTTTAACGATTAAACTCCCAGAAATGAATCATTACTTCTTTACTTCATCCATGCGTGAGAACCAACATGTTCCCAAATAATCGCTGACAGTCCTCCAACGCCCCCACGAGCCCACCACCCGTGTTGTTATCAACCACGTGGGGAGTTTTTTGATTGACAGGTGGCAGGGATCCAATACAAATCGATACATTTGAGTCAGGTGACCAGCACTCTCCCTCTGGGCGGTTACGTTGCAGTTTATATGTGATGCGTTCATGCTAAGGGTAGACGGTCGGAATTATAATGTTTCTAACTTTTTGACCTCAACCCTCAACTAGGCATACGTTACTTTGTGATTAATAATGCGTGATTAGATTAGATTAGATTGCAATCATTATTAAATGCCAAATGCACTGCCCTCAACCATAGGGATTTTTCACAAATGAGAAAAATGAAAAATATTATTGTTTTATAACTGAACTAGATGTACCACATTTGTAAAAATATGAATGAACCACAACTATTTATAAACTCCATACAGTTACCACTTTAAAAAGGTACATTTCAAAACAAAACCATGCAGAGCCTTTTGTTACATTACTGAAACCTTTATTGATGATCATACATGAACGGAACAAGGCCGTTATAGTGCAAGTCAACAGACGCTACAAAACATTTGAAACCAGATTTAACTCCAATTTGGTTGAGCCGTGAAACTTTATTTATTAATGTGTAAACTTGAGTTTCTGAGTAAACTTTAATAGAAGTGATTTTTCTTTTCCAATTCCCTGAACTTAAGACGTGGCACTAAACGTCCGCAGTGTCTCTTTAATATCTTTGCACTGTCTAGCATACGTTTTATTTAATATATTTACATTTTCCAGGCTTCAATAACCTGAAATTTAAGTCTGTGGCTGCGTTCGGAAAGCCCTACTAACATCCTACTCATACTAAAAGCCATACTAACGTCCTACTCATACTCATTTTGACATCAATTTGAGTATGTGAGGTTCTGTATGCGAGTTTGGGTATAGGCGATAAAATACCCGGATGAGTACTAACTTCCGGGAAGATTTTGGGTATGGATCATAGATAGTATATAAATATGGTATGGATCGATAGGTTACTTTTCCAACTCAACCATACCCACAATGCATTGCGTCCTTTCAAACGGCATGGGAGTTTTATTTTTAATTCTTTACTGCTTCTGTATACTTCAGTTAAGACGGTCCGACGAACCTCGCATACACAATTGATGGTTAAGTAGACAGTATGTAGTGTATACATGTTGAGTATGTAGGAGGGAGGACGTTAGTAGGGCTTTTCGAACAGAACCCATATCCAGCCCTGCAGGAGAAGATAGTCACATATTTCACTAAGGTACGGAAGAGTATGAGGGTCAAAAAGGGACAGAAGAAAATTATCCCTGCGTTCCAAATCACATACTTTTTCCTTTTACTACGCTAAATACTAAAGTACAGAAGAGTTTTAGGGCCACAGGAGAGAGAAAAAAGTCAGATAAGGAAGATTTTTTTTTTTTCATTATGTCGAGAAATGTCAAGAATGAAGACGAATACTCCAAAATTCTATTTGAGTTTGTGGGTAATTTATGTATTTTCAGCATACAGCAATTGACGTGCATGTATTGGGACATCCTAAATCTTTTTCTGGCATACTAAATAGTAGGGAAGTATGGGGATTGGAACGCAGGGTTATTTTTTTTTTTTGTATTTTGCACTTTGAGAATAAAGTTGAAATAAAATGTTGAGATTAAACTTTCAAGTTTCGAGACTGTTGGCAAAGTTGTAAAGATGTTGACATATTTGAACTTCCAGGATCAATAAGTCATAAGCAAAACGTTATTAAAACACAAACGATGCATCTTTGATATCGTCATAAGTCATGCAGACAATGGAATACAACTTCACTAGTACGGAAACCAATCGTCCAGCCACTTTTTAAATGACATTTTGACTTTTTTTTCTTCGTGTATAATTTAAAAAAAAAAATCCTCCACTAATTTTCTTTCTCTCCCATTTGAGTGCAAGAAAATTTTTTTTTTTTATCTCATATGTCCCTTATCCTCTTCCGTACTGAGGTCATCATCAATGGCTCCAAAGCAAACTCATAACAACAACAGCTGAAAAACAAATGAAAAAAAATACATACAATCTCCAGCAGATATGTGATTTAATAGACAGACCCTGTGCTGTTAATCTTTATACATTACGTTATATGTTCTAGAATCGCTGTATTGAATTCTGCAGTATTAAGTGATATGATTCTTGCAACAAAAAAATAAACAAGGAATGTACCTTATAGTTTAGGTAAGGTAAGATAATATAATGGTCAAATACAGATGCAAAGGACATTTGATTGATGAGTTTTGGTAAACCGATTTTAGCTGATACAGTATAATAATGTTGATATCTTCATTGGTCATTAAAATGAAACATAAAAGCATAATTCGTAATATATTTTGTGTGGAAACCAGCTCCCACTAGACAACATGACAGAACAGTATTGGTCAATGGTTATTCATCTGCACAGATTGTTTAAACTCTGGGGGTCTGTATCACAAAGCACTTCAGTCAGAAATGTTTCAAATCCAAATATTAGTTTTTTTTCAATACTCTAAACCAAAAATCTTAACTTCCCAAAGCATTCACATCAAAATAACGTTTCCATAATAATTCTTAGCACTATTCTCAAGGTTAATACAGAAGGATTTGTTCATCTTGCTTTGTGACACATGTCCCAGGTGCAGCTGTTGTGTGCTGTGCAGACACACATAAATGCAACACTGATGATTTGTTTTTTTAAACCATGCAGCACACACAGCAGAAAATACATAATTGTCTTCATTTAATAAAAAAAAAAATCAATAAAAAATTATAATAGGGAAAGATAGCTTTGCAATAAATACATTTGAGCAGGATTTTCTGGTTAAAAAGGGAGAAAAATTCATTTGAAATGTGAGATAATCCTTTGTATTGGGGCAAACATGCACATTTGTCACAGTATTATGATATATACATACAGCTCTGGAAAAAATGAAGAGACCAGTCTGGATTTTTCTTCAATCTTCATCTCTACATTACTTCATGGAAATTTTCTAAATGACAATATTTTTATTGTGAATTTGGTAGAAATGTTGTCAGTAGTTTATAGTATAAAACCAAAAGTTAATTTTACTCAAACATAAACCTATGAATAGTCAAACTAGAGACACTGAACATTTGGAGTGGTCTCTTAATTTTGTTCCAGAGCTGTATATATTAAACACTATTACAATGTGATGATGCAGAGGTTTCTCAGTGTGGCATATGCAAAATCAACTTTACTTCACTTATGACATTATAGGCTGCAATATACTTAACTCTGTTTCTTTTGTTTTGTCCATTTTGTATGAATGTCTGCCCTACATGTCTCCTTTTCATGTGAAAAAAATAAATCAAAAATTAAAACGTTCCCTGAACTTTTGACATATAGCTGAAGACTAAATCATCCCTGCGTTCCAAATCACATACTTTTTCTTTTTACTGCACTACATACTAAAGTACAGAAGACTTTTAGGGCCACGGGAGTTTTATGTTCATTATGTCTAGAAATGTCAAGAATAAATTCCAATACTCCAAAATGCTATTGGAGAGAGTGGGGCATTTATGTATTTTTATCAGCATACTACAATTGAGGTGCATGTATTGGGACATCCTAAATCTTTTTCTGGCGTACTAAATAGTAGGGGAAGTATTGGGATTGGAACGCAGGGTAAATGTATATTTTTGCTTTGTATAAAATGTACCTGACGTGTTTTTATTTTGCCGTTTGGCTCCAATATGGAACCAGAGGAACAGTCTTAGGTAAAGGTCTGAGAAGATGCCGCTAAGTCGAAGCATCCTGTAGAATGTGAGGTTTGTTTTGTGATTATACCAAAAGCTGTGATAGTTCTTAAGTCTAAAAGAATGCATTTCTGATATATATATATATATATATATATATATATATATATATATATATATATATATATATATATATATATATATATATATATATATATATTGTAGAAACAGATTAACATAGAACGCAGGTCCCCCATTCGCTCACAGGAGGGCAGCCTCACCCAGAGAGAGAGAGAGAGACAGGGAGAGAGACAGGGAGAGAGAGAGAGAGAGAGACAGAGACAGAGGCAGAGAGAGAGAGAGAGAGAGAGAGAGAGAGAGAGAGAGAGAGAGAGAGAGAGAGAGAGAGAGAGACAGGGAGTGAGGGGGAGAGGGGGAGAGACAGAGACAGAGAGAGAGAGAGAGAGGGAGAGAGACAGAGTGAGAGAGAGAGAGGGAGAAGGAGAGAGATATAGGGAGGGAAACAGAGAGAGAGACAGAGATAGAGGGGGGAGAGGAGTGAGAGAGAGGGAGAAAGAGAGGGAGAAATATTGAAGGCAAGACACTGCAGAAGGAGTTCCTCATATGCTGTTAATTGTCTGATTTATGATACATTTTCCTATCAAAAACATGCAAAAACATTTACTTTTTATGACCTGTACACATAATATTTTTAAAATGATAAAAGGCTGTATCCAAATTCTGTTGAGGAAAAACGATGGACACTAACATAGATTTTTTTTTTAAATGTTTGCATAATTAGTTGAGAGCCAAATTTGCATATTTCATCAAAAATGTCTGCAAAAAAATTGTCATAAAAAAAAAAAAAAAAAATTAATGTAAGTAATCACCAGGCAAAGTTTCATGATGACATCTATAAGTTCATTTGTTTACACTATTCACCTGCAGTGTCTCAGCTTAAAGACAGAGAGGGGTAGAGAGTGTATATTCCCTGAATCATCTGCGTTCCAATTCACATACTTTTTCTTTTTCCTACACTGCATACTAAAGTACAGAAGAGTTTTAGGGCCACAGGAGAGAAAAAAAAAATCAGATAAGGAAGATTTTTTTTCATTGTGTTGAGAGATGTTAAGAATAAAGACGAATACTCCAAAATGCTATTGGAGTTAGTGGGGCATTTGTGTATTTTCAGCATACCAGTATTTGGACATCCTAAATCTTTTTCTGGCATACTAATTAGTACGGAAGTATGGGGATTGGAACGCAGGGCTAAATTCTCCAACTCACTCAGACTCGGCACAGGCTTTTCTCTGCCTTTCTTTGCTTGGGGTCGCGACAAAATAAAATAAAGTGTGTCTCATTTAACAGCTCAGTGTTTCACAGCCACTCTTCATGCGGAGGTGAGTGTATGATCGCAGTACAGATTGCATAGACGTTTAAAATATCTTCCAGGAGGTTTTTAGCTTTTCGAGGTGGGGCCAGGTCTTTTGCATGCTGTAGCCTACACCTCACAACGATAGATAGGATCCCCCGAATGTCTTTGCTACTGAGAGCGATCCGGTTGTGATATGAAATGTACAAGTCTCCTATAAATTAAAGCCAAAAAAAAATCGACGTCATCTTCTTGCATGTGTGTGAGTGCGTTGAGTGTGATCTGGTGAGTGTTAGCAGCATGCTAGGCTACCGGGAGCCATGTCTTTAGTCCGACTTCCATAAATTCCGACCGCTCAATAGTCCAACATATACTGCAATACTGGAATATTGGAATATTTCGGAATATTGGGACATCGGAATTCTGTGCACTTGTCCCCGGCTAGCGTGTGTGTTGGGTGAGCTCTACAGTGCAGCCAGCTGTTTGCAGGGCGTGTGTGTGTGTGTGTGTGTGTGTGTGTGTGTCTCTGTGTGTGTGTGTGTGTGTGTGTGTGTGTGTGTGTGTGTGTGTGTGTGTGTGTGTGTGTGTGTGTGTCTGTGTGTCTGTCTGTCTGTCTGTGTGTGTGTGTGTGTCTTTCTGTCTGTGTGTCTGTCTGTCTGTCTGTCTGTCTGTCTGTCAGTCCGTCTGTGTGTGTCTGTCTATCTGTCTGTCTGTCTGTCTGTCTGTCTGTCCGTCCGTCCATGTGTGTCTGTGTCTGTGTGTCCGTGTGTGTCCGTCCGCCCATCTGTGTCTGTCTGTCTGTCTGTGTGTGTGTTCTCATTCCATTCAGTTCATCCACTCAGAGGGTGTAGATCCACCTTGACCTTCTCCCCGCTGCTCAACATGCCCACGGTGGGGTAGAGGCCGCCGGGGGGAACCAGCATCTCTCTCCGCCCCATCAGCTTACCGTTCCTCGTGAAGAAAACCTACAAGGACCACAGACAGACAGACAATCAGACAGACAGATAGACAGACAGAAGGACAGACAGACAGAGAGAGACAGAGAGAGAGAGAGAGAGGGATAGAGAGAGAGAGTCTGTAAGTTTACTACACAAAAAATGTCACAAAAAAGTAATCTAACTGCTTTAAACATGCTATACAGATATGACTGTAGTTTAACTGCTAGTTTAATTACACGCAGCCATCGACTCCCAAACACTAGGAATTAGAATTAACTGAAAGAAATCAGGAATTTTCCTAAATGATACTCACCCTGAGTTCCAATCCCCATACTTCCTTACTATTTAGTAGGCCAGGAAAATATTTAGGATGTCTCTATACATGCGGTATGCCAAAAATGTCTAAATGCCCCACTAACTCCAATAGCATTTTGCAGTATTCCTCTTTATTCTTGACATTTCTCGACATAATGAAAAAAAATCTTCCTTATCTGATTTTTTTTTTCTCGCCTGTGGCCCTAAAACTCTTCTGTACTTTAGTATGTAGTGTAGTGAAGAGAAAGAGTGTGTGATTTGGAACGCAGGGCCATTGTG
>OX442360.1:30426344-30454294 GCA_949357725.1 Hyperoplus immaculatus
GAATCATTTTGAACTATTTAAGGCAGGCGAACACATGCTTTTCTTAAGCACACGTCAATTTTGAGATTTTTGTCTATTTCGCTTCCATAACATGTTTTCTTTTATACTAGTATAAATAAAAAGGTCTAAAATGTACATTCATGTGTAAATTTGACTAAACCTTGTCTGTTTGCATCTCTATATTTCTCCTATACAACCAATGTTAATGAACATTATCTCAACATTATTATTTTTTTCTCCAATACTCTGAACCAAAAATCTCAACTTCTGAAGCACTTACATCGACTAAATTCAGAAGGTTATTACAGAAGATTTTGTTCATATGTTGTTTCATGTCTGATTTATGATTATGATTAAATGCAGAAACCATAAATTATACATAACAAGATTAGGGCTAGAACAATTAAGGTACTAAAAACACAAAAATGATTTGTAGTTTCTCAAATGGGAAGATTTGCTCCTATTATTTATCTGTTATGATATTTTTATTGTTATTTGATTTATTCTTGAAGTACTTTGAACATATTGCCAAGAGCTCAGGGGACATGTGACCAGATAAATAAAAATAGATTAATTTTTTGGCATTTTCAAGCTTTATTAGATAGTACAGAGTTGAAATGGGGAGACAGAGACAGAGAGAGAGAGAGAGAGAGAGAGAGAGAGAGAGAGTGTGAGAGAGAGAGAGAGAGAGAGAGAGAGAGAGAGAGAGAGAGAGAGAGAGAGAGAGAGAGAGAGAGAGAGAGGGGGGATGACCTGCAGTAAAGGTCCACTGGTCAGATCTGAACCCACGACCGCTGCAACGAAGGCCGGAGCCAATATGGTACACGCTCTATCCACTACGCCACCGGAGCGTGCCGATTCGTGGCCATTTCTAACTATTTATAGACATTACATGTATTCCTAGAAAGGGGAAATGGAGCAATGTATTATTATTATTATTGCACTTCTATAAAGTTGGTTTACACACAAGAGAGAAATCAAAACAACAATGGGCCAATTCTAGTTGCTAGTGTGTCAAGCTCGGAAAATAAATATTAATAGTTGATGGAAAATAGTTATAAGTTATAGGCAATAAATATGTGTGTGTGTGTGTGTGTGTGTGTGTGTGTGTGTGTGTGTGTGTGTGTGTGTGTGTGTGTGTGTGTGTGTGTGTGTGTGTGTGTGTACCCAAGCCCTCAGTGATAGAGCATTGATTTTATACCTTCTGCTGTACGTCCAGGTTTTTTTCTTAGCAGTAGAATCAACAACTTTCTTGGGATTTTTCTGAGCTCCTGTGCCAGTGTCAGGGGGGGGGGGCGACACCAGTTTGTAAATGCTGCCATACTGAGAAATACAGAGAGAGTTGTATGGAGCTGATAGGCTTAATCAACTTTATGTCAACTTGTTTGGCAATGGTTTGAATGTAACCAACATTCATTTATATGAAAAAGTTACGCACTATAGCTTAAAGGAAAAAGTATTGATTTGTGGGGGTACTTTCAAACTCAATACAGACTTAACCCCATATACAGTAACTGATTATTATTACTTTAAAAATTGGTATAAACAGTTTTTAGTAACTACCTGAATAAACTACATAGATACAATGGGCGCAGATTGAAAAGCATTATTTCCACTGGTGGTCTCGTTACAGGTCATTTATGATCATCAGAGGAAAAATTAGATCGTTTCAGAAACAGTAAAAAGAATTCAGCTTCTCATTACGAGGATTTGCTGTTTTTATATACTGTATATTTGTTTAAAGGCCCTGACAACCCAAATCCACTAAATCCTTGTAACTATGTTATTTGGGGGGTAAACTGAATGCTAATATGTATATGAAAGGTTTTAGGAATAGCTGTCAACCCGCCGCAAACAAACTGTCATGTCAGTTGGTCGACCATTTGAAAAATCCTGATTCGAATGTTGCCTTAGATCTTTATTTTTTAATTTTTTTTTACAAAGAACACAAACACACAACTGAAAAAGTGAACACACACAAACAAAAGACAAAATAAAATAAACCACTAACATGGCGTATACTCTACTTAACAGGTTTCTAAGGACATATATTTATATATATTATTTATTTATACAGGTAAATCCCATTGAGACCGAAGACTCTTTTACATGGGAGACCTGTTTTCCTTTCCCACGTTACCATTCACACACACATTTATACACCGATAGCAGGCTAACTATCGACATTCACACGAGGCAAGGTGGGTGAAGTGGCTTGCCCAAGGACACAACAACCATGACACAGGTGGCAGGGCGGGGATCGAACCTCCAACCCTTTGATCATCAGCCGACCCGCTCTACCAACTGAGCCACAGCCGCAAAAAAAATAAAAAGTCAAAATGGTGTCATGAAGGTCACTTCTTCAGTGCTGCTATATAGTCCAGGAAAGTCAGTAGTTTTTATATTTTTACTGTCAGTTGCATATTTCTGGAGTTTGGGTTTGTTGACCGAAAGAAAGCAACACGCTCACGTTGCCAAGTTCTCTGAGTGCAAGTAACGGGCATTTCTAATTGTTTCCTGAAGTTAAACGTAGATTCCTAGAAAGAGGCACTCGAACCATTTATTATTATTGCGCTTACATAAAGTTTGTTCACTCACAAGGGACACATTAAATAACAATGGGGAAAGTCTAGGCACTACTGTTCAAGGCCCAAATAAATTATTTAATATATGATGGAAATAATTATAAGTTACAGGCACTAAGTTAGAAAATGTTCTGCATAATAAACATTTATATAATCCTGTTATGTAAGTTATAGTAACATGACTTTTGCCAGCAGTTATCTTAAAGGTGCACTATGCAGTTTCAGAGGAGGGGAATTTGGTGACATTTGCAGTTAGTTTACAAAACATACAGTATTTTCTCTACATTTAATTCTTATTATTGAATTATTCTATAATCATGACTAAAATAACAAAATTATAGACACCTGAAACCAAACGTAAGACTAGAATATGTGTGTAAACCAAACTGTGGGCCCTGCTGCTGTAAACAACAACAGTGAAACAGTAACTTTTCAGGAAGCTTTCTAACTTCAAACAGTGTTCCAGGGATCACATTTTCCCTGTGAGGAAAGTTTGTTTATTCAGTTATGATGAGAATATATCTTAGAAAATGTTTCACTTCTCTCACACACCCAAAGTTACACCAGTGCACCTGTTAACTTATCTTAGGGTTGCAGCACACAAGTTGCTAGTCTTAAACGTGGCCAAAATACATTACGCAGAACGTTGAACTTGGAAAAAGTTAGAATTCTTGTAGGAGCCCAGAGAGAAAGAGAGTTTATAAATAGGCTGGAGCTGTTGAGCACACACACACACACACACACACACACACACACACACACACACACACACACACACACACACACACACACACACACACACACACACACACACACACACACAGCCCAGTAGGTGTTGACTGGTGTTTGGCTATGAGGTGGTGAGAGCGTGGAGCTGAATACTGGTGATGGTGTTCATGTAAAAGCCAAGATCACAGACACACAGACACACACAGACACACACAGACACACACAGACACACACAGACACACACACACACACACACACACACACACACACACACACACACACACAATCTCAAAATTGACCAGTGCTTGGATTTTGCCTTCCGTGTCTCGCATTAAATAGTTGAAAATGATTTGGGTAGTAAATCTGGATGAACACTGGACAGGAGGCCAGCTGGGAGACAGGACAAGACATTTCTCGTAACACGGAAAGTTTGTCTGGAGACTGGAATCCACTGTCCAGGGAACAATGAACTCACCGAATCCTCACATGAGAAACATCCAAGAATTTATAAATAACAAAATATTACATAAGAGAGATTGATTTATAATACAGAAATGTAATTATTATTTTTTTTTGGGGCATTTTCAAGCTTTATTAGATAGTACAGAGTTGAAATGGGGAGACAGACAGAGAGAGAGGGGGGATGACCTGCAGTAAAGGTCCACGGGTCGGATTTTAGCCCACGACCACTGCAACGAAAGCCAGAGCCAATATGGTACGCGCTCTATTCACTACACCACCAGAGCACCCCAGAAATGTCAACTTTTGAAAACTAGGTTCATTTATGTTCTCAATACTTGGTTTGCGGCTCCTTTCTTACTCTTATGGCATTTATTACAAACATGCACGGCACGATACGCAGCAGATTTTTTCATGACAGCGATAATTAAAGGAATAACGTTGCTATTTTTAAATACCCCTGGATACGGTATTGCTTAATTAGGAACAAGTGTGTGTGTGTGTTTGTGTGTGTGTGCTTGTGTGTGTGTGTGTTTGTGCTTGTATCTGCGTGTGTGTGCGTGCGTGTGTGTGTGTGTGTGTGTGTATGTGATACGGTATTACTGTCCAACCCTAATGGACACACATTGTCTAGTGCGTAATTGAGAAAGTTGTTGCTGTGTTTACCTGAATCTTCTTGTGTGTAATAACGAAAAAAACTATGTCATCCAATTCTCATTCATGCCCCATTAGGTCAGACATTAGGTCATAAAAAGCCCCTACACAACACAACACAACACAACAGGTTGGTATTAAATATTTTGTTTCACAGAAACTGAGCTGGGATCAGATTAGGCGATGCTGTCACCACCGCTGTAAGAGTAAGCCTGAAGCCTAAGAGTATTATCTCAGTTTCGTTAGGTGATGGATGGATAGATAGATGGATTGATGGATGGATGGATGGATGGTGGCGCTGGTGTGTGTATGTGTGTGTGTGTGTGTGTGTGTGTGTGTGGCTATGCGGGTGTTGAGTCATCGCGCGTGTGTGTAAGTGATGGGGGTTGTAGAGCGGGTGACAGGGTAAATGAGGCTTGCCCGAGCGAGGAGCATTGATTGGTCGAAATGGCTGCTTGCCCCTTGATAGCGTCCTCTCTGCCCCCCACCCCACCACGCGTCATTAAACAGCGGAGCCAGGCTTTATGGAGGTCTGCTCTGGGACGTAGCCCAACACAAACACTCGTGTGGCGGGGTGGTAACACCAGCGCAGACGCAATGCCAAAGACCTCTCAAACTATATCGGCTTTAGCAGTGGTTTTGGGCCAAGGCACACACCAAATAGCAAGCCAAAATCTCAGGGCACACCTGTATTCAAAATCATTATTATTATAATTTTTATTTTAATGGAATTTTATTGGGCATTTTTTTTTCCCCTCACAGTTTTGGAGCGACAGAGAGGAAATGGGGCAGAGAGGGGAATGATGAACAATGCAGAGAACAACCCGGGTGTGTGTGTGTGTGTGTGTGTGTGTGTGTGTGCAATAGAAAGGAGCAGCGACATACAGGGTTGACACAGCATTGGAAACCAGTAACACACTTCACATGTGACCCAGGTCATATATTGGTTGCGTGCCTTTAACAACCATAAATGCACAATAAATCAAGATGACAGGAATAAATAGACTATAGTTTATACATGGAGGAATGCTACATTTAGTCATTATGTCAGTTTATGTTTATGTATGTCAAAGTCAAATGTATTTCTCTAGCACATTTAAAAACAACATCAGTTGACCAAAGTGCTGTACAAGAAACAATACAAAACAACATACTGACATGGAGAGATGGGGGGGAGAGAGAGAGAGAGAGAGAGAGAGAGAGAGAGAGAAGGGGGGGGGGAAAGGGGGGGAGAGAGAGAGAGGGAGAGAGAGAGAGGGAGATGGAGAGAGAGAGAGGGGGGGGGAAATGGGGGGGAGAGAGAGAGGGAGAGAGAGAGAGAGAGATGGAGAGAGAGACACACACAGAGAGAGATAGAGAGAAAGAAAGAGAGAGATATGGTCTATGCTGACATGATTTAAACTGGTCAACTTTACAGGGATCCAGATTCCATTCACTCACACTCATACTGGTGGTGGTAAACTGCGCTTACATGGTTAACACTGAAGTCTAGAAGGCATTTTTAACTGTCTAGAGTTGGTTTTTAATATATTTTCTTTAACTTATTAAAAACAATATTTTATCCCATATATCCTATTTTACAGTGAGCCATATGACAACAGCCAACATTTGGACATGTCAACAGTGAATAGTGAATAGTGGATGTGGTTCTGGTTAGACATTTTACGAGCACATTTCATACTGTTTTATTGCAGGGTTCAACCACAACTGTTATGTTAATGCATATACCGTAAATGTATATGGGGATAATTGTATATATAATGGTATTTTTTGAGTGTCTATTTTAGATTTATTTTATATTATAGGGGTGGGTTGGTTGGGGAGGGGGGACGGAGTAGTAAGGCTTGGGAGAGCTTTGTGTGTGTGTGTGTGTGTGTGTGTGTGTGTGTGAATGTATTTTTTGTATTTGCTGTATATTTGTGTTAAGGACTCCTCCGAAAAATTCGATGATTCATCTCGAGAAGTTTATCGTTCTAGTTAAATCTCAAATGAATTCGCCTCCGGGCTTCATAATATTATAACCAAAACAAATGATCTCTCTCTCTCTCTCTTTCTTCCTCTCTCTCTGCCTCTCTCTCTCTCTCTCTTTCTTCCTCTCTCTCTCTCTGCCTCTCTCTCTCTCTCTCTCTCTCTTCCACTCTACTGTTTTCTTAAAGGCTAATGATAAAATAACAAACACTCACACGAAGGAACGGCGCGTGAGGCATGATAAAAATATGGCAAACAGTTTAAACTGTCTATAGAAAAAGCTTTGGTCTGCCAAGAATATCCAGGCAGACATTTTGCCCCTTTAGACACTGAGGTCAGATAGAACAACCATGAAAGTTAAAGACCTTCTTCACCGGTGGGAATATGAAGGCGTATTGAACTCTGAGATCCTATGTAGTATAAATGTGCAAAAAAAAATTAAATCGGTTCGTCCTAGCCTGAGAAAAGGCAGAAGGCAGAGAGTGTGTTACGGTCTCACTGTCTAACCCTACATTTTCCCATGTGTGACGTCACATCACACTAGTAAAAATGTAGGGTTAGGATTAACAGGACAACTGGGCCAAGGGAAGACTGAGGAAAGACTGAGGGAAGAAAAACCTAATTCATTATATTATAATAGCGATTTTATAATGATAGAACGCTGGTTACGTGTGGGTGAAGTATTCCTTTAAATAGGACCTATGATACTTTTCGACTTTTATGACCTATAAACGTTGTTATAATGATTTATAGTCATGTTTAACCATACTAGAGTATCAAGTAATTACGTACATGCATTTCGACGTATTCCATGCTGACCGTCTGGGGTGGCTGTGCAGAGCACTAAAAACTATGGCAGCCAGTCGAGCCGAACTTGATCAAATTTCCGGTATGTGTGTGTCACCAGATATTTTTGCCATATATGGTCAGGAAAGCTCCCAGGTTGCTATATATAGCAGGGGGTGACAACACTAGACCAGTGCTCGCTTAGCTCAGCCGGTAGAGAGATCGTTTACGAAGCAGTAGACCCGCGTTCGCGTCCCGCCCGGGCTGATTCTTTGCAGACATCTAGAATCACGACTTCCCTTCGCAAGGTAACCAATCACAACGGAGTTGGGTGGAGAGGGGGCGGAGATGGCGGAAGCAAAGTGTTTACAGGGCCTGCTGGATCGCCAAAATAAGAGAAAGAGCTTCCCGAAAATCTACATAGTTTTTTGTGATGTGATTTGTGTCAGGTTGCTCTATAGCAGTTTTTAACAAGAAATTAAGACCAGAAAAGTAGTATAATAGGATCTCTTTAATAAACAGACGCACCACATGTCACAGAAACACCTCTTCTCTGCGTTATTTGGCTGTAAACCAAGGTAACAAAGGCTATAATGATTCCGTATTGGAGAGATTTCTGCTGTGTGTTATATGGCCCGGCGTGTATATAATACTGTGTGTACATTAAGTTGTCACTCTGCCAAAATGGCGGCCACATGAAATTCTTGAGGTTGAGAGAAAAATTTGAAAAACTCAAGATACTTGTAGCTAGGTGCAATTAATTGAATTATAATCGCACTTAGAATTTCGGCCTCCAACTCCAACAATTATGAAAATATGATAATCGTGTTTTTACAAGATATATTTTATTAGTCGGGTCAAGCTTTGGAGCTATAGGTGATGTTAGCATTTGACTTTTTTTTAATATATTTTTTAAGATTTTTTTTTTTGCATTTTTTATGTTTTATTGATAGTGTAGAGACAGAGTTGAAATGGGGCAGAGAGGGGAGTGACATGCAGAGAACGACCGCGGGCTGGAATAGAACCCGGGTCCGCTGCTGGCCGAGGCCCATGGGGGGGATGCCCTACCAACTGAGCTAAGGGCGCCACGCATTTTACAGTTTTACTTATTGAGAAACCCAACGTTAATGTCATTTATTTATTTGTGAGGGTTGCCAGGGCCTTTAAATTCAAGTAAAATCCACTGTTAAAAAAAGCTGATTTTGCATTATGGTTCCAAAGTCATATATATCATTATGTAAAATACTCCTGATCTCAGTATCGATCAAAAATAATCGCGATCATTGAGTCTCGCTCGTGGTGTAGTGGTTATACCCCCCCCCCCCCCCTCCCCTGCATAGAGTCTCAGTCCTCTTCACAGCAGACCCGGGTTAGAATCCAGCCCAGGTCGTTCTCTGCATGTCAATCCCCTCTCTCCCTCTTTGCCCCATTTCATCTCTGTCTCTCCAAATCTGTCTAATAAAGCAAAAATGCCCCAAAAATATTCACAATAATTATTTTTTTACCATAATCTAGCAGCCCTACTTGGAGAAGCAAAGCAAGAAGGAGGGAGCCATGAAGAAAAAGGGCCCGGGCTGTTGTGATTTTTTCGGTATTTGGACCGGCGCCCGCACCTTAACCCAAGCATGTGGAACGGCAAAACCTCAGGCGCACAGCGTGGAAAACCACATACATAATTTTAGTCTCTAACAAATAAGATTAATGAGGAGTTGTGCAGGGGCGTGCACATTACTGTGGTGTGTCCCGTCCCGTGCAGGGCTGCAGCCAAAACCGCCATGGGCCCGACCGCAAGCCCCTCTAAGACCTTTTTTTTTTGGACTGGCACACGCTTTAGCTACTGTGAGTGAGTGTCTTTCGTCTGTCACTCAGCGAGCAGAGAGCCTGGCATGACGCGCTACATCAACTGTTATTATTATTATTATTATTATTATTATTATCAATATTAATGTATCAGAAAGTTTGAATGGAATCTGTTGGAGGGATACGGAGATTTGAGACTATAAACATCAAACTCAGAATCACGTTCGGAATGTGCAGAGTCAACGAGATTTTTTTGTTTGTTTTGATAGTTGATGTTGAAAAAGTAAAAAAAAAGTGACCGTTTTCTGAGAATTATTTCACACATGTTCACTGGCGGGAAAAGTAAACGATAGTAAAGTGATATTTGAGTTGTGTAGCGTCTGAAGTCCTGTGTTTTTTTTTTTTTAACCTTTATTTATACAGCTAAATCCCATTGAGACCGGAGACTCTTTTGCAAGGGAGACCTGTTCCCATTTACACATTACCACATTCACACACACATCCATACACCGATAGCAGGCTAACTATCAACATTCACACGAGGCAAGGTGGGTGAAGTGTCTTGCCCAAGGACACAACAACCATGACACAGGTGGCAGGGCGGGGATCTAACCGCCAACCCTTTGATCATTGGCCGACCCGCTCTACCACCTGAGCCACAGTCGCCCCTTGACTTGGATTGACAGTATTACTACATTAATTTGCTTTTTACAAGTGAATTCTAGCACTTTTTCAAGGAATCATACAGTAAGTTTAAGATTTAAAGTATATTGACAAACACCTAATAAAGTTATTAGACTATCACACATGGATCTTTCATCAAAATATCAATACAAAACAGAAAATGCACTAAGATCCAAATCTAAGTTTGTCCTGTGTAGCTGATAGCTGTGTAGCTGTGTATCTCTGTACAATATAACTGTTACTTTTGTGTTTGTTTGAAAGATATTGTATGTTGATCCTTATGTTGGAATTGAATTAAAAGAATTATAACAACAACTGTGGCTCAGTTGGTAGAGCGGGTCGGCTGATGATCAAAGGGTTGGAGGTTCGATCCCCGCTCTGCCACCTGTGTCATGGTTGTTGTGTCCATGGGCAAGACACTTCACCCACCTTGCCTCGTGTGAATGTCGATAGTTAGCCTGAATGGTAACGTGGGAAAGGAAAACAGGTCTCTCTTGTAAAAGAGTCTTCGGTCTCAATGGGATTTACCTGTATAAATAAAGGTTTAAAAAAAAAAAAAAAAAAAAAAAGGATGCTTAGGACAAAAATAACGCAGAGAAAAAGGTCAGCGCGCTCCTAACTGCTTTTGGTCTGATAAGAAACAAAACAGAGATCTTGACTGTGACAGTGGATGGTCTGATAAAAAGAGCCGGCTTCACTACTGTGTGTGTGTGTGTGTGTGTGTGTGTGTGTGTGTGTGTGTGTGTGTGTGTGTGTGTGTGTGTGTGTGTGTGTGTGTGTGTGTGTGCTTCACTACTGTAGCCTGTAATAACAACCACCTAGCTAGCATGGCAGCGTTTCAATGCTAATCTCTTATAGCACTGATAGAGAGGGGTGCTGAGGGTTGGAATGGGGCCGATGGGGGTTCGCTGCTGATGCCTGGGTGCAGATTATGTTCAAGGGCCTGTCATCACAAACAAGCGAAAACTAAATGTGTGTGTGTGTGTGTGTGTGTGTGTGTGTGTGTGTGTGTGTGTGTGTGTGTGTGTGTGTGTGTGTGTGTGTGTGTGTGTGTGTGTGTGTGTGTGTGTGTGTGTGTGTGTGTGTGTGTGTACTTGTACAACTATTTTTGTGAGAACCAATTTTAATGTGAGTACATTTTGTCTGGTTCTCACTTTGGGACAGGCCTTTAAAGGAGCTGTTTGAGGGTTAACACTAGGTTTTAAGGTTCAGGTATGAATTAGGTATATGTTAGAGTTAGTGTAAGGTTTTGATGGTTAGGGTTAGGGTAAGGGGCTAGGGAATGCATTGCGTGAATGGATGTCCTTACAAGAATAGCCGTGTGTGGTGTGTGTGTGTGTGTGTGTGTGTGTGTGTGTGTGTGTGTGTGTGTGTGTGTGTTAGGAAGTAGGAGAAGATAAAGACAACTAAACAACCATATTTTTTTCAGTTTTGTGTATATTTTTGTCCATCGCTTACAGAAATATTTTAGGTTGAACAAACTCCCACAGAGAGACAGAGAGAGACAGAAAGAGAGAGAGAGAGAGAGAGAGAGAGAGAGAGAGAGAGAGAGAGAGAGAGAGAGATGGAGAGAGATGGCGAGAGACAGAGAGAGAGAGAGAGAGAGAGAGACACACACTGAGAGAGATATGGTCTACGCTGTCACCGTCCGTTTATCTACTTTCGTTTCTTTATATCTGCCCGCAATCCTCCTTGATCTGTTTATGCGCCGGGCACCTTAACATCCAGCGGGGTTGGTATTCAGATATATGCTTTTAGAGAAAGGTTGGTTCTATATCAGACCACGGATACAGTAGATGAGTTAGAGGAAGTAGATCAAAACTTATCTAGTGTAAACAAGACCTCAGTTGGAATGCCACACACACACAAAGGAAAAAGGAAATAACACACACACAATCATCTGAAATAAACCATATTTTTCTGGGGAATGAAACATTACACAGAGAGAGAGAGAGAGAGAGAGATGGAGAGAGACAGAGGGAGGAAAAGGGAGAGAAAGAGAGAGAGGGGGGGGGAGAGAGTGAGAGAAGAAGGGGAATTAAACATTACACAGAGAGAGAGAGATGGAGAGAGACAGAGAGAGGGAGAGAGAGAGACAGAGACAGAGGGAGAGGGGTAGAGAGAGGGAGAGAGAAGAAGAGAGAGAGAGAGAGAGGGAGAGAGAGGGAGAGAGAAGAACAGAGAGAGAGAGAGAGAGAGAGAGAGAGAGAGAGAGAGAGAGAGAGAGAGAGGAGAAAGAGAGGGAGAGAAAAGAAGAGAGAGAGAGATAGAGAGAGAGAGATAGAGAGAGAGAGAGAGAGAGAGAGAGAGAGAGAGAGAGAGGAGAGAGAAGAAGAGAGAGAGAGAGAAAGAGAGAGCGAGAGAGATTGAAGTCTGACCTGCGTGGTAGGCCACCGACCCTCGGCTCCATCCCGGGTGTCTGTTCCTGGGATAGTCCTGCACAGACACACACAGTCAAACATTATAGTCGTGGATTTGATATTTTTAACATTATACAGCTCCAGAAAAAATGAAGAGACCCCTCCAAATGTTCAGTGTCTCTCGTTTTATTATTTATAGGCATATGTTTGAGTAGAATGAACATTTTGGTTTTATAATATAAACTACTGACAACATTTCTACCACATTTACAATAAAAATATTGTCATTAAGAGAATTTCCATGACGTAATATAGAGATGAAGATTGAAGAAAAATCCAGACTGGTCTCTTAATTTGTTCCCGCGGCTGTATGTTCTATGAAAAATCTAGAGACTGCGGGTTTGTCATTTCATTGACTAGCAGAGAGGAGTAACTAACAGGCGTCCTTCTATCTTTGTGAGGACAAGCGTTGACTAAATGCCCCTTTCCCTGACCCTAACCATCACTACTAATCATGTCATGGTCTGGTTAATTACTCTTTTCTGATTGACTTACAGTTGTTCGTTAAAAACATATGATGCACGCGTAGTTCAGCTCAAGTTTAATCCCCTCCAGATGACTCCACTAACCCGTTATAGTATAGTAACGTTGAGGTGAATAACTGAATAAATGCAGGTTTCTTTTTATTTATCTAATTTGTATTATTGTATCATGCATGAACATGCCCAGCCCACAATGGCTTACAAGACACCATTATAAAACACACACACAGACAGACAGACCATAAAAAGTATAAGAGTCTGTCTGTCTGTCTGTCTGTCTGTCTGTCTGTCTCTCTGTCTGTCTGTCTGTCTTTCTGTCTGTCTGTCTCTCTCTCTCCATGTACAGTACAAACATCTTTCCCCAGGTTTCACCCATAGACTGTAGGTTTCACCATGCCAACAGCAATATAACCAGTGGGCCAACTCCGGGGATAAGATCTTAGTTGTGTGACTCAGAGGGTAATTACCAGAGATTCTTATCTGTCTTTCTAAGCTGCTCCTCTTCCATTACTGTAGAAACACACTGACTGAACAACACAGGAATGACAATATGCCTTTTTGTCTTTCATCTTTCAACAGGCCACATCATCATCATCTCACTTAAACACTTTCCTGTTTGCATGCCTCTCTAAAAGGTAAGCTCTCCTGCGATCTATATCAGCTCTTATTAAACAGACAAAAGCACAGAGCCAAAACACCCCTCGTTTTTTAATCTTGTCTGAAGTCGAAGAAAAATTCAGAATATGGCGAGAATGGCGGCCAGAAAAAAAAAAAAAAAAGGTGAAAGAATACTTTGGCGAGGTGAGAGGGAAATGTTAATTTATCCAAACACAAGAAGAGCCGCTGATGAGTGATGGAGACTGAAGAGAAGCAACACATTACTCAACTAGAAATACAGCCTGGCGGTTATAGTATGCATCCGTGAGAAATGGGTTGCGTTCCGAATCACATACTCTTTCTTTTTTCTATTCTACATACTACATCCGACGATAAAAAGAATCTAGTTAGGATGCAGTAGGCATAGTATTGGGACATACTTTACTCTCTTATTTCATCATAAAATTGCGCCTTGATCTCGCCTCTTGCTTTTATATCCGTCGCATCCCGGTTTGTTTTCATATGGAGGCTTCGTCGATGTGATGTCACTTCACGTGCGCAATGGATTGTGGGTCAGAATCGCCCAAATAGAATGCATTTTTCAACACTAACAATCTTGGCCGCATGAAGTAGAACATCCGGGTACTTCTAACCATCCTAAATCTGGCCACAAGAATCGGGACATCCTAAATATTTTTTCTACATACTATATAGTAGAAAGTATGCGATTCGGAACGCAACCATACAATAGCTGAACGGTTAAAGTACAGCTGTGTAAGTAGGCACTGCTTTAAAGAAGGTAAAACTCTCCTGGTTTTACTCTCTAAGAAGTATGTTGTTAAGAAGCAACTATGCACTGTACCTAAGCCAATACAGTCTGACGTAACCTAACCTAAATTATCACTATGAACACCTATGTTGTTAAAGGAAAATGAGTGATAGGGACACACACTGCAGACTGGGTCGGGCATTTTGAGGACAAGACATCGGGGGAAAATATCTAAAATCCTGTCTGACAACCCCATTGGGACTTCATGAAACAGGAAAGGGAGATGGATGGAGAGAGAGAGGGGGAGAGAGAGAGAGAGAGGGAAAGAGGGAGACAGGGAGGGAGAGAGGGAGAGAGAGACAGAGAGAGAGAGGGAAAGAGGGAGAGAGGGAGGGAGAGAGGGAGAGGGAGAGAGACAGGGAGAGAGAGAGGGAGAGAGAGAGAGACAGAGAGAGAGAGCACAGTATGTCTTTACCTGTCACAACATTGGAGAGCAATCCACGCCAAGTCTCACATAATAATTTATTAATTTGACTGTCGACATTATACTATTATTTACAGTCATAGCCTATGCCTTATCAACTGTAATGTGTATATGTGCATGTATATGGGGACATTTGTTGTTATTTGTAATATAGTTGATGCTTTGGCAATACTGTTTACCACAATAGTCCTGCCAATAAAGCTTTTTTAATTGAATTGATAGAGAGGGTGTGTGAGAGAGAGAGAGAGAGAGGTTTAAGTTTGAAATACACCTTTATTTCCAGGTATTTCAATTTGCACAAGTTCAATAATTATCAGAGAAATTTCCAACAAATTCACGTTAAAAACTTTGAAGCCAAAAATACTACAGAAACAAATTAAAATCGCAGAGAGGGAGACAGTGCGAGAGAGAGAGAGAGAGAGAGAGAGAGAGAGAGAGAGAGAAAGAGAGAGAGGGAGAGAGAGAGACAGACAGATAGAGAGAGAGAGAGAGAGACGGAAAGAGAGAGAGAGAGAGGGAAAGAAAGAGGGAGAGGGAAAGAAAGAGAGAGAGAGAGTGTGTGTGATAGAGGAAGAGAGAAGGAGAAAGAGAGAGAGACGGAAAGAGAGAGAGGGAGAGAGAGAGAGACAGAAAGACAGAGAGATAGAGTGACACTTCACCAGAGGAAGACAGAGAGACATGTAGGAATGCGGCTCTTGCTCCAAGCCCTCTGAAAGTGTTCGTTTGATGGGCCAAGTCTGCTCCTCTTCCCCCTCTAGTCTCCACCGCAGAGTGGCATGTGGCTCTCGGTGTTTAGCTGCCTGATTGATGACCCACACTAGACGCTCATCTTAATCAGACAGGTTTTAAAGGAAATACTCCGAAAAATAAGACTTTAGAAATATTAGGAGTGACTGAAAACTAATATCGGGGTGGATTTATAGTAGGGCTTTAATGTAAGCCGCAGACGTGCGTCTGATAAATGGATCAAGCGATTTTAAAAACACTCTGTCCGTCAACAGTAATTGTTGTGTCCGTCAGCTCCAATTCAGGAAGATCTACTCGAGTGTGCGTTAGTCATTAAAATTGATATGTAGGATTTTCAAGTCAAAAAAGTTAAATGTTACGTTTCACTGGCATTTCGTCCACAATAACCATTCTGCTTATATTTGACTGTGACCAGACTAGAGTTCTTCTTTAAATACTACTTTATGATCTCTGCCCCGTAGCCTGGCACCGCCCGCCTATCTGCTTCCGCTCAATTTTCACTTCCCTTCAGTAGTCAGTCTGGGTCTGCGGTATATTCTTTGGTTTTCTACGGCCAGATTTTTGCCGGTCCAATCAACGAACAGAAGGAGTGGATCAGAAGCCGGCGCATGATATACGTCACGACCAAACGTTATGCGATTGGTTGGCAGATCCAGAGTGGCACTGGGCAGATCCAATAGTTTTAAACTTCAACAGACATCCGCCTTCAAGTGAGTTAACGTTTGTCAATTGAGCGATTCCAGACCTTCTGTACAAATGAAATGAAGTACGATGGTCTGGTAGGACCAGGCTATCTACCCCCTGCATTCGCGCCACAATCAACCAGGCACTCACAAAATGACGAGAAATCAGAAATGTTTTACTAGCGACAAAAATAAAACCAAAAACACTCAAATTAGATAACTATTCGGCTAATTATTTAGACATGGCACTGCAGTTAATAAAGAGACCATAGATAGATTTCCAGTTACATAGTTACGCAGTACAGCTTTAAATAAATATGGTGGTTTTGTGAGAAAAATTTAGGAAGCACACTCCCTTCTCTACAAATTAAATTAAGCCTTAACAATAATACTAACTACATTTTCCCATGCGTGACATCCCACATGGGAAAAATGTAGGGTTAGGATTAACAGGACTGCTGGGCCAAGGGAAGACTGAGGGAAGAAAAACCTAATTCATTATATTATAATAGCGATTTTATAATGATAGAACGCCGGTTCCGTATGGGTGAAGTATTCCTCTTAGAAATGCCCAAGATGACAAGCGTTACGTTTAGCTGAAAACATCCGTTAGTCGGAGTCGGAAACGTGGAAAAAACATTCTGATTGGAAAATACAAACGTGTATTTAAGCGGAGCAGCCAGAAAGGAATTATGTTAGAAGCAAATAACAGCCTGGTCTTACATTCTGCCTTATCGTAAAACAATGCCTCTTTATTGCAATACCAGAGCAATGCTACTTCTACACTGCCAAGTACATGGATCATTACGTTGAATCATATATATGATACTCTGCTGACTTTGCTGGTTCTAATCACACAACTATTTCAAGTTTCCATTTCACTTTATCCCACCTATACTCCTTCAACATCTCGTTAGCCTCAGAGCATAATTGCCTAAATCATATTTACTCTGATCTACTTTTACTCTACATCTACTCTATTCTACATCTACTTTTCGTTAACCTAATAGCATAATTGCCTAAGTCATATTTTAAGGGTTATAGAGCAGGGTAAAGTAGATGTAGAGTAGAGTAGATGTAGAGTAGAGTAGATGTAGAATAGAGTAGATGTAGAGTAGAGTAGATGTAGAGTAGAGTAGATGTAGAGTAAAGTAGATGTAGAATAGAGTAGATGTAGAATAGAGTAGATGTAGAGTAAAGTAGATGTAGAGTAGAGTAGATGTAGAATAGAGTAGATGTAGAGTAAAGTAGATGTAGAGTAGAGTAGATGTAGAGTAGAGTAGATGTAGAGTAAAGTAGATGTAGAATAGAGTAGATGTAGAGTAGAGTAGATGTAGAGTAGAGTAGATGTAGAGTAAAATAGATGTAGAATAGAGTAGATGTAGAGTAAAAGTAGAGTAGAGTAAATATTTAGGCAATTATGCTCTGAGGCTAACGATATGATGGATTGCATTTCTTGGGGAGAACACGGATGGCCCACTTTCATAACTTTCATGAACTATAAACTTTTTGGTGAGTGCACAATACACGTTGGCCTGCAGGAAACCATCGGATAAAACGCAAGCTGCTCGCAAGAAAAACAAACAATAGCGTTATTTCCAAAAAAGCATGGCGGATAGCATAGCAATATCAGACCCACACTACTGTATACAGCGGTGTCATCAATAGAGCAGCCTGCATTTCCACACGGTGACAGAGTAAACAACTTCCGAGGGAGTGGAGGAGCGGAAAGGTGCGGGCCGAGAGAGAGAGGAAACCTAGAGTGGAAGCAGATAGCCATCAACTAACATCAGCTATCGGACTGACATACCTCAGAGGCACTGTCTAAAAATATAACTTAAGCCATGAATTATATCAGGGATACACAGGGAAGTGTGTGTGTGTGTGTGTGTGGGGGGGGGGGGGGGTTGTGTGTGAGCGAGTGAGTGAGTGTGTGAGTGAGTGAGTGAGTGAGTGAGTGAGTGAGTGAGTGAGTGAGTGAGTGAGTGTGTGTTTGTCTGTGTGTGTGTCTCTCTGTGTGCGTGAGTGCAGGTATGTGTGTGTGCATGCGTGTGAGTGTGTGTGTGTGCGTGTCTGTGTGTGTGCGTGCAGGTGGGTGTGTGTGTGTGTGTGCATGCGCGTGAGTAAGTGTGTGTGCGAGCGAGCGAGCGAGAGTGTGTGGGAGATACAGATTGTCGGGTTAGGGAAAGTAGTTCCTTTTTGTCAGTGCGTGCCTCACAATAGGGGCTGCAGGTTAGCTGTATACTGATTTAATGCCGGTCTGTTTGTATAACCTCGTGTCATCAGGCTAAAGCCTTCTAGTTCCCCTGGCGATAACAGCTACCGTTTGACATTAGCTGATGATCCGACTCCAGTCTATCTGTGTGTGTGTGTGTGTGTGTGTGTGTGTGTGTGTGTGTGTGTGTGTGTGTGTGTGTGTGTGTGTGTGTGTGTGTGTGTGTGTGTGTGTGTGTGTGTGTGTGTATGTGTGTGTATGTGTGTGTGTGTGTTGAGGCTTGTTCATTTAATATTTTCATGGATTTTAAGTTATTTCTCGATACAGAAAACTGATAAATGACTTTTTCCTGTTGTTCTGTTGCACACGGATTTTTTTTAAATTTTTTTTATTAAGTTATTTCTTCTGTTTTAATTATTTTTCTTATTGGCACGGCAACTGGTCCTTTGTTTTACATTCAACTTATTATTGCTCCTATAAACTCACTCACACACACACATACACACACACACACACACACTGGAGCAGCGGTGAATAGCGGTCAGTAGGTCTGCAGGAGGGAAAGAGCTTTTCCCAGGACATGATCCCGGGTCAGGCCAGGACAGAGGGAACACAGTCATTCCAGGCTCCTGAGTGGTTTTATGTCTTATTTATGTGTATGTGTGTGTGTGTGTGTGTGCGTGTGTGTGTGTGTGTGTGTACGTGTGGGAGTGCATACCGTTTGTGTGACTGTATTTACGACTAGAGAGTGAGTCAATAAGCTACAAAAACTTTATTTTCACCCAGACACTATTGGCTGTTGAATCACGTTTGGTGGTTCTCCATCACAACTATGGCATTTATCCATCTATCATCCCACAGTCAATCCTTCCCACACCTCAACGGTACGCTCTTTGTTCTTTTAAGCTATAGTGAGTAACTTCTGTCACCCCCCATGAAGAATTCTGAGTAATTACAACAACACTGTCGGCCCATCTACATGAGGTGAAGCCTTCGGTGATGGCGCATGGATTTTATACCTTCTGCTGTACGTCCAGGTTTTTTCTTAGCAGTAGAATCAACAACTGAAACATTTCTTGGGCTCTTCTTGGGATTTTTCTGAGCTCCTGCACCAGTGTCGGGGGGGGGGGGGGGGAGGGGGGGTGGTGACACCAGTTTGTAAATACTGCCATACTGAGTTTTGTGGAGCTGATAGGCTTAAGTTGGCGATGGCTTGAATGTATCCGACATTTATATGAAGAGGTTACGCACTATAGCTTTAAGGATTTTTGAGGTTTGTTTTTCAGGACATGAGTGTTTTTCATGCATTTTCTTTTCATCTTTGTTTTTCATATTCTGAATAGCTTCCCTACATTTTTCTACACACACACCCACACTGACACACACAGAGACCCCCCCCCACACACACACACACAAACACACTCACACAGACCACCCCCCCCCACACACACACACAAACACATCTACAAACCCCAACTCTTCCAGGCCATAACTTAGCCTAGATCTCTCTTCAGCATAGCAACCGGTGTGTGTACCGGATGACAAACAGCCGAGCTACTAAGGGCATTATATATACGCGATGTACGTTTCTCGCTTATCTTCAGAGGAATGAGCGAGAGGTCACGACAGGTCTAAGGAATTGCAGGTTATGTGGTCGAAAAACAGATCTGAGATTACAAACACACACAAACACAACACACTTACCTAACACACAAAGCATTCATCGTAACATAAATTCCTTCAACTTCCTTTTTGGACAGGAAACTGGCAACAGTGGCTTGGGGGGGGGATTAAAAAAATGTACAGGAAGTTTTTTTTCTAAACGAGCTGATTTGATTTTTACGTGTTGATACTCAAATGTACCTTTATTTGGCATCTCTGCATTTTCACACCAAACACTTGAATCCAATTGAGAATCTGTGGAGGGAGCTAAAGATCAGGGTGATGGCAGTGAGACCCTCTAAACTGAAAGAGTTGGAGCTCATTGCTAAAAGATGAATGGGAAAAAATACCAGTGGAGACATGCAAAAAGCTGGCCAGCAATTATTGGAAGCTTTTGATTGGCTGTAATAGCCAAAAGGGCTTTTTCTATTGATTATTGAGAAGGGTATGAATCATTTTGGACAGGCCACTTTTTGTTCAAATGTAAATAAAATGTAAAAACATATTTTTGTTCACAATGATGCCTCTTGTACATCGTCCTATTATCTTCTGGGAGAAGCCTGTGTCATTTCCAATTAAGAAAAAACTTGCTGGTTGAATAAAAGTAACTTTAAGTCAAAAATGTGTGCGTCTGACATCTGTGGATCAATTCGGTGGGTATCGTTCATCAGTTTAAATGCCTTCAGCTCTGTAAACTGGTATGTAAACAAAGTGGCTCCATAGCTATAGCAACGTGCTCATTCACAGAGCCTAGGCTGTGTATTACTTAACACTAGATATTTGTTTTTGTTAGCGCTCATACAGGTAGCGGATCGTGTGGAGATATTCACACATTTCGAT
Organism: Hyperoplus immaculatus; assembly: GCA_949357725.1. Taxonomy (NCBI): domain Eukaryota; kingdom Metazoa; phylum Chordata; class Actinopteri; order Uranoscopiformes; family Ammodytidae; genus Hyperoplus; species Hyperoplus immaculatus. Next base: position 30,446,909 of record OX442360.1, read on the forward strand.
CAGAAAGTGTTTCTGACAACAAGCGTTCTCCGGAATCACTTGTGCGTTTCCATGGGACAACTAGATTGGATTAAGACATATACCGAACTTGCCACTCGAACGGACCTTGTCACTTGTCTGAGTATACATGGGCTTTCAGAGAATCGGATAAATGTCCGATGCATGGCTGACTCCGCTACGCTATAGTGGCGCTGTAGCCCTTTCAACAAGTGGTTATAGAGCCACGTCCGGTTCCCTTCCGGCAACAACCCAACTATTTATTACGTCGTCTCCTTCCAGTTCCTTGTGAAATCTCAGGCAGGGATTCCAAGCAAGCGCAGAACGAGAACTCCGATCCCTGTATACATGCAGGTAGAATGCCGACTATGAACAAGTTATCTAAGTGTTCTTGTCCGACTTCGCTTGTCCGTTAATGTGCTGATTTGTGTGCAAAGTAGATCGGATAAAGGTGTTTACATGCATTTTAAAAGTCCCGTTGAAGTCTTATTCGTTTATTTACCCGATTATGAGTCTGACTCCACCTTTAAGAAGTGACTCACAGCTACTACTTGATGTTAACATGGGAACAGAGTGATTTGGCATCGAGGGGGAAAAGGAAATTAAGTACAAAGTTGAGCCTGCAGTCAGCAACCACAACAAACAGAGAGAGAGACAGAGGCAGACAGGCAGAATCTGTGGCACATTAAAGAGTGTATTTTGGTTTATATTTCGGGCCCTGCTTGCTTTCTTACCACGGGACACTACGGGAACACGACCAGCATTGAAAACTTGAGACTGCTGTTGTTGAGTAAACAGCCATTACCCAAGCCCTTCAATTTGCTGCTTTATCACCTGTTGCTTAATGTCTCTATAACAGAAGCCAGCTGGAGAGAGAGAAGCAGCGGCACAATAAGTGTGTGTGTGTGTGTGTGTGTGTGTGTGTGTGTGTGTGTGTGTGTGTGTGTGTGTGTGTGTGTATAGGGGACGGGACTCTGAGGAGGTAGAGGGGACGGGAGTTATCACCCCTCAAACAGCGGAGCGCCATGTTTAACTAAGAGCATGTGTGTGTGTGTGTGTGTGTGTGTGTGTGTGTGTGTGTGTGTGTGTGTGTGTGTGTGTGTGTGTGTGTGTGTGTGTGTGTGTGTGTGTGCACAAGAACGCCTTTTTTAGCTCCATCAGAGGATGTTTTATACACTAGTCTGACTGTCACAATTATTTTCTACCAAAACTGCTATGAAAAATTTCCCAAAATTCTACACGCTGCAGGTTTGAATATTGAATGTTATAAAGGAACACGCTTCTTAAACAGCTCCTAACCGACTCTCTCTGGGTTTGTTGAAAAAGGGGAAAAATGAATATTTAGTTTCAACACGTTCAGGATTTACAGCCCGACATCTTTTCTGTCAGAAACTGAACAGCGTGTATTCTAGAATCCTCCGCTCCCACGGCAACGGTTGCCAAAGGAGACGCCCCACCCAGGGACCTGAATCCTGGAATCCTGCAAAATACATGTAAAATCTAACAACATTGTTTTAATTCTCTAATGTAATATTGCACGAATAGCCACAGCATGTCATATTATATCTTGTGAAACATTTTGACGTTAAGGATGAAATATGGGCTGTTCTGTCTTTAGCCCGGGGGGCGAATTTGGCAGGCAACGATTTAATGAAGATTGTAAAAGTGCTGACATTAGATGATTTGTTGTCTTATTGTTTGGTGTTCAGATGGTAGACATCAACAGATTAGAAAAAATACTTCAATATTTCCCAATGACATGGCTGGAATAGAATCCTTAAATCAGAATTGGTCAGTTTTTTTTTTAATGGTCATTTTTATTCTGATGCCCGAAAACCTTAGAACTTGTTTTGTGTTTGTGTTGAACTTTTTGGACTTTTTAATGCTGTTCTATATGTTTAATATTTGCCTCTGTGTGTGTGTGTGTGTGTGTGTGTGTGTGTGTGTGTGTGTGTGTGTGTGTGTGTGTGTGTGTGTGTGACTAAAAGGAACGGCATTTTACACAAAAAATTACAATAAAAAAAAAACCTTGCATCTGAATCTGTAAGTAAAATGGACTCCACGTATACAGCTCTTTTCCGTGGTTTTTCACAGACGCAAAGCGCTTTACATTGTTTTGTACACACACACACATTCATACACCGATAGCAGCAGCAGCAGCTACCACGCAGGGTGCAAGCTAACTACCGGGAGCAGTTTAGGGTTCAGTGTCTCTTTGCCCAGGGACACTTGGACATGTGGCGGGGAGACGGGGGATCCAACCACCGACCCTGTAACCCAGTGGACGACCGCCCTACACACCACAGCTGCCCACTATAAGGGTATCTATCTCTCTTGCTCACCCACCCCTTCCTGTATGCACATATCGCCCACGGCTATATATATATATATATATATATATATATATATATATATATATATATATATATATATATATATATATATATACATTGCTGTTTGAAAATACGTGAACCCCTTGAGCATTTTGGAATTTTATTCAGTTTAACCATTATTAATTCATTTTTATCAATACCAGTATGTTTTATATGAAATAACAAATGTTTGTTTATCAATTCAACATTTTTAACTTAACTTTAAGCGTTTTTTTTTCATATTATTTGTATATTTCATGGTCTAAATTCAAATGTAAGTATACTAATGCAAAAATACTTGTTTCAGATGTTAGGTATATTTATTAATGTCAATTTGTGAGAGAGATTTTGTTTCCAAAATGAACTTAAATAAATTTACAAGAAAAAACAGCTGTATAAGATTTTCGTTTTTTTGTAATTCACATTTTTATACATTTATGGCTATTAAAAAAAAACTGCAGGATATTTTCAGGAGAACTTTTAACCCAATGTCCACAACGGCATTGTCTATGCAAAAATGCAAAAAAAAGTAGTGCCCAGACGTGGGAACGAAAATCAATGTCTAGCCACTTTTTCCCAGTTCACCTCATGGCCTAACAGCTTGACCTGTACATTCCTGTGTTCATGTTTTGTATAAATTGCCTCAGAGACCTTGAGAAATGTTGAGAAATGTTGGAGAAGTTTCATCTTCTATTTTTGTTATTAAAGAGGAGCCGTGTTTTGACCCTGGGAGACACACACAGTGCTGGCAGCGCTCCACAGGACTTGGCTATCCACTCGCTAATATTTCACATTCATAAGATTTTCAAGGCGAAAAAGTGTAAAAAGGCTACAGCTAAAAAAAGAAAACAAAAATCACGAAGCTAGAATGGCGAAAAAAAATTTCCTGAGTGAGACAGAGAGAGAGAGAGAGAGAGAGAGAGAGAGGGAGGGAGGGGGAGAGAGAAAGACATAGAGAGAATGGTGAAAAAATAATTCCTGAGTGAGAGGGATAATAATAATATTAGGTAAAAATTTTAAGAAAACAGATATTTAGTGTCAAGCGTACAACTATAAGATCCTTAAAGACATACTTCACCCATACGGAACCGGCGTTCTATCAATCTAAAATCACTATTATAATATAATGAATGAGGTTTTTCTTCCCTCAGTCTTTCCTCAGACTTCCCTCGGCCCAGCTGTTCTGTTAATCCTAACCCTACATTTTTACCATGTGTGATGTCACACAATGGTAAAATGTAGGGTGTTAGACAGTGAGACAAATCACTCTTTCTGCCTTTTCTCAGGCTAGGATGAACCAATTTAACCCATTGATGACGGCTGCTGCGCGATGCCACATTGGCTCTCCTGCCTGATGCTGCGTCGCGCAGCATTATTACTTTATCTAATTTTCATGGCATTCCCAGCATAGAATGCACTGTCATTGGTTCAAATACACATGAGGTGGGTTTTGTTGATTTTTTTAAGACCACGTGACTACCCAAAAGTTGTGTGGTTTGCCAAAAATCATGTCAATCAAAAAAAAAATAAATAAAAAAATAAAACAAAATAATGAAAAAAATATGCCAGCTATGTCGGCGACAGAACATTTAGTGGCGTTTGGTGCGCAGAATCAAGGTCTACTATAGACTACTGACGAAAATCACACAACACATTGCATCTATTTATTAACAATATTTAATAATTTTCTAATTCATCTCATTTTGACGATTTTTAGAAATATTTGTTGGTTTGTAAGCGCTAAGGGAGCATGTTTAAATAAAACCTGTGAACCTTAACTTTTAAATGTATTTTATTTCATGTTTCTATGTGCTACACAGGCTTAGATATTAAGGTTTTGGTAGACTTGACAATTCCTACTATTTTTTCAGAAAACCCTCAGGCATTAAGGACATGCACCCTAGATTGCCATAGTCATCAATGGGTTAAAAAAAATTTGCACATTTATACTACATAGGATCTCAGAGTTCAATACACCTTCATATTTCCACCGGTGAAGTAGGTCTTTGAGTATTGCTGCTTATACACTATTGGTCAAAAGTTTTAGAACACCTACATTTTTCAAATTTAAAAAAAAAAAAATCTACTTAATCTACTCTGAAAATAAAATAATCTAATCTTTCCATCTAATGCTAGCTAAAGTGAGCCCCCTTTCTTTACATGCCCGTTTACAGAGCCTAGGCTGTGTATTATCACCAGATTTTTGTTTTTTCAGCGCACACACAGTACGGACAGGTAGCGGGATTGTGAGGAGATATTCACTGATTTTGACAAAAAAAATTGATTTTGACGACAAGCATTCTCCAAAATCTCCACCTTGTATGTACAGTCTCCCTGCGTTCCAATTCACATACTCTTTCTTTTTCCTACACTACATACTAAAGTACAGAAGAGTTTTAGTCTTTTTACTACACTACATACTAAAGTACAGAAGAGTTTTAGTCTTTTTACTACACTACATACTAAAGTACAGAAGAGTTTTAGTCTTTTTACTACACTACATACTAAAGTACAGAAGAGTTTTAGTCTTTTTCCTACACTACATACTAAAGTACAGAAGAGTTTTAGTCTTTTTCCTACACTACATACTAAAGTACAGAAGAGTTTTAGTCTTTTTACTACACTACATACTAAAGTACAGAAGAGTTTTAGTCTTTTTCCTACACTACATACTAAAGTACAGAAGAGTTTTAGTCTTTTTCCTACACTACATACTAAAGTACAGAAGAGTTTTAGTCTTTTTCCTACACTACATACTAAAGTACAGAAGAGTTTTAGTCTTTTTACTACACTACATACTAAAGTACAGAAGAGTTTTAGGGCCACAGGAGAGAAAAAAAAATCAGATAAGGAAGATTTTTTTCACATTATGTCGAGAAATGTCAAGATTAATGACGAATACGGCAAAATGCTATTGAAGTTAATGGGGCATTTGTGTATTTTCAGCATACTACAGTTGACTTGCATGTATTGGGACATCCTAAATCTTTTTCTGGCATACTAAATAGTAGGGAAGTATGGGTATTGGAACGCAAGGCAAGTCGCACTCTCTGCCCTTAAAAACATCTACAGGTTTTGTCTGTTTTGTTCTTGAAAGCAGTTCAACTCTGTTAGTCACCTAAGGAGCTGCACTGCTAAATGAAATGGGAACAGCATGTGCATTCTTTGGAAAAAGAAATAAGGGCTCAAAATGAGAGGTGTTAGAAAAATTCTCTAATTGTATTTTCCTCTTGGAGTCGTTTCATCTTCCAAACGTAAGACCGTTAGATAAACAAATAAATGCTCAAGCTTCTGGATAATGAGAAAAAAAGATAAAGCTTACATGACGGTGCCAGTGTTTACTACTAGTACATTAATACAGTCTATTTCGCGAAGCATTTGTCGTCTCAAAAGTGCTTTTTTTTTTTTTGAGGCATTAGGACAAGTTTACAATGGCCTAAGGAACACTTTGCGCTTGCTAATCATTACCTTCCTTAATCCCAAATTCTGTTTTTATGTCAAAGTTTTTCCGTCATTAGCATGTTGTTAGGACCACGACTTGTTGAAATTGTGAGTGTGTTATAAAAACAGACAAGATAGGGACGTACGTGCGCGCGCGTGTGTGTGTGTGTGTGTCTGTGTGTGTGTCTGTGTGTGTGTGTGAGAGAGTGAGTGAGTGAGTGAGTGAGTGAGTGAGTGAGTGAGTGAGTGAGTGAGTGAGTGAGTGAGTGAGTGAGTGAGTGAGTGAGTGAGTGAGTGTGTGCCTAATGTAGAACAGGGTGGAAAAATAAGCAAAAGCAGCTAAACGCAAAGAAACCTGTGTCTCTGACTCACTGTAGGTCTAAGTTGTTAAATTATTACTATAACATATTATTTGTCTGCAAATTCTGTGGGTGGGAGGGGTGGGGGGGATGTAGGTCTGTCTCATGTCTTGGTTGTTGTTGTTTGTATGTTATAAACTGGGGCGACTGTGGCTCAGTTGGTAGAGCGGGTCGGCCGATGATCGGAGATTGGAGGTTCGATCCCCGCCCTGCCACCTGTGTCATAGCTGTTGTGTCCTTGGGCAAGACACTTCACCCACCTTGCCTCGTGTGAATGTTGATAGTTAGCCTGCTGCTATCGGTGTATGAATGTGTGTGTGAATGGTAACGTGGGGAAGGAAAACAGGTCTCCCTTGCAAAAGAGTCTTCGGTCTCAATGGGATTTACCTGTATAAATAAAGGTTAAAAAAAAAAAAAAAAAAACTAATAGAAAAAAAAAAAAAATTCTCCGTTGCACCCAGACTATGGAATACTCTACCCACACACATTCACCAGGCAGACTAAACAACAGCCTTTAAAAAAACTACTGAAAACCCATCTGTTTACCATTGTTTATCCCCGACTTGGTCATTTCTCACACTACGGGAAATTTATTTTAACAGTGCATTCTAATTATATTTGTTACTATTACTACCATGTGTATTTTAATGATTTGTTTTCAATAGTTTTATTGTGCCATCCTTATCTTTAATTTTATGTTTTCTGCTTGTGAGGGATCCAGCAACCACTTTTTTCATTGGGAGTCGAACGCGTTATTTTGTATATGTTTACTCTACGGTGACCTTGAGTGTTCAGAAAGGTGTAAGCAAATAAAATTTATTATTATTATATATTTTTGGCATTTTCAAGCTTTATTAGATAGTACAGAGTTGAAATGGGTAGACAGAGAGAGGGTGGGGATGACCTGCAGTAAACGTCTATCTATAGGTTGGATTTGAAACCACGACCACTGCAACGAAGGCCGGAGCCGATATGGTACGCGCTCTATCCACTACACCACCGGACCTCCCTTTTATTTTTATTTTTTTGATATAGCACTCACCCTTCTAGCCAGGCCCAGAGCTATGTAGCATTTCTCCCCGGCGTCTACTATCTCCAGCTCGTAGTAGTGACATCGCGTGGTGAGAGGCTGACGGGCCTGAGCCAGACCAACGTCCATTATGCTCTTCCCTTTACCCACGTACTCCAGGAGCTGAGAGAGAGAGAGAGAGAGAAGA
>OX442360.1:30454494-30459494 GCA_949357725.1 Hyperoplus immaculatus
CACGCACGCACGCACACACACACACACACACCTCTTTCCAAAACTGTCTCGCCCATTTCTATGATTTGGAAAAAATTGTCCATGCACACAGCGGTTATGAGTGGGACGACATATTGTACAAACTGGTTTATTTTCAAGCAATAACAAACCCTTCCTTAAGATTCTCCTTAAACCTTGCTAATGCCGTTATTTAATATCATTTTCCCCTGACTTTCTTTGTTTCAGCTTAAGTGTATTTGGATAGGCTAAACCGGCTAATGTAAGACTTTTGTAATATGGTAGACAAAGGATGCTTCAAGCTTGGGCAAGATTCCTCGGCCCAAAATGTTCCAGAGGGCGAGGGACAAACACACACACACACACACACACACACACACACACACACACACACACACACACACACACACACACACACACACACACACACACACACACACACACACACACACACACACACACACACACACACACACACACACACACACACACACCTCTCATCACTCAGTGGCCAAGTGGGCATTATGACAGATTGAAGCCAAAAACCGCCCATGGTGACTATAGGCTTACAAGTATCAACACAGCATCTTGAGACAGTACAGTATCCGATGATGATAATAATGCAATTACTTTCCGGTCTATTTTGGTCTTAAACAGGTGAAGATGGGTGGGTACAGGTGAGTGGGCAGCTAGGCAACCACAAAGTGTTTCCGTGTGTGTGTGTGTGCGTGTGTGTGCGTGTGTGCGTGTGTGTGTGTGTGTGTGTGTGTGTGAGCGAGACCGGCACAACGAAGAAAACGCCTCCAGTTTGAAAGGCTAGGATGACAGACAAGGTAAGGGTGGAGAAAATTACTTTTGTATAAAGCTTTTGTGTGTGTGTGTGTGTGTGTGTGTGTGTGTGTGTGTGTGTGTGTGTGTGTGTTTTCTTCACTAACCAGCCACTTGAAGGACACACCTGGTGGGAACAGCTATTGCAACATCATAAAAAAGTCTCAAGTATCTCAATTAAGTTATTACCATTTTCCCTTTGTGTTCTTCCCTGTTGCTTAGCGATACATCAAACTGGAAATAACTCTGAAATTAAACTTTTTGAATGCCGCAGCTCCACTCTCTGTCTCTGAGATTGATGATAGAATAAACGGGTTGCCAAAAAGACGACAGTGTATAGTGTTTGTGTAGCTTGTGCCAAGTTTGTATTAATTTAAAGAGTTGACAACAAATTTCACTACGCAAAAGGGGACATTTAAACGGACTAAATGTTGCCCCCAACGGAGGCTTCAAGGCAGCGCTACCTGGAAGGCCCTATCCCCTAACCTTAACCAGCGCTACCTTGAAGGCCCTATCCCCTAACCTTAACCCTAACCTTAACCAGCGCTACCTTGAAGGCCCTATCCCCTAACCTTAACCTTAACCTTAACCAGCGCTACTGAAAGGCCCTATCCCCTAACCTTAACCAGCGCTACCTTGAAGGCCCTATCCCCTAACCTTAACCTTAACCAGCGCTACCTGGAAGGCCCTATCCCCTAACCTTAACCCTAACCCTAACCTTAAAGCGCTGCCTTGGAGGCCCTATCCCCTAACCTTAACCAGCGCTGCCTTGAAGGCTCCGTTTAGGGAACAAAACAAACCCTAAATGTGGCACTTATTGGAAACAAATTCATCAAAAATATACCTGAATCAGGATTAACTGGTCCCATTCTTAATTCAAATATTTCCTAATGTTCACATGCATTATCTCTCACCACAACACAATGTGTGTATCATTGAGACAGCATATACACGTGGAATAAAACATAAACATTGGTAAAGCAGTTTTTTTATTTTATTTTAAGCCTGCATCAATGCCGTCTCAAATCAAATACATTGTATTTGTATAGCCCAATATCACAAATATACATTTGCCTCAGTGGGCTTTACATTCCATTCACTATGACAGTATAAAGTCAAATATGAATAGGGAAATAGTGTGGAAAAGCGTGTCTCTCTTTCACTCGCTTCCAAAACACGCGCTAGCAAAGATCTTTAGGACAGCTCCTGTCATAAAATACACTACAGCTTTAGTCCTTAACCTGCAATGTTATTGTACTTAAATGTTCAATTTCTATTAATTAGCTTGTAAATGTTTTATTTCTATTCATTCAGTTTTCTAATGTGTTTTATGTATTGTAATCTTGCCCCTGTAAAGCACTTTGAATGGCCTTGTGTTTGAATTGGGCTATATAAATACACTTGCCTTGCCTTGCCTTGCCTATATGGTGCCACTAGAATCAACACAAACTTGAAAGTTCCTCGTAGCCATTTTTCATTTTGTGGAATAGTGTCAAACTGTGGCAGCAATGTGTGGTCATCTGGTGCCGTCAACCAAACTGTCAGGAAAACATTTGTTCCATTGGCACTGCTGCCGCCTTGGATTTAAAAACTCCACATGGTGCCTTTAAGAAAAAAACCTGTTACTGCCATCAATTCACTCAGGAGCTAAACTGATGTTTTTCACTGGAAATCATTCTAGACTAAAAATTTAGTGCGGGCGGACCACATGAGGTGATTGTTATTGGCTTTACAGGATTATTTAACACAAAACTCTCCCTGCGTTCCAAATCACATACTTTTTCCTTTGACTACACTACATACTACAGTACAGAAGAGTTTTAGAGCCACAGGAGAGAAATAAATAAATAAAAATATTAATAATAATAAATTCCAATACTCGAAAATGCTCTTGGAATTAGTGGGGCATTTATGTATTTTCAGCATACTACAAATGACGTGCATGTATTGGGATTTGGGACATCCTAAATCTTTTTCTGGCATACTAAATAGTAGGGAAGTATGGGGATTGGAACGCAGGGTCTGTCTGCATTTAAGTACATAATTCCATCAGTATGGTTGCATAAAGACTGCAGACATACTTCAATTCTTAGGTAATAACTTCACCTTTATGCTGGTAAACTATTCATTTGTTGTGAATGTGGTCAACACACTATGTTTTTATTTTGTGTTCTGTGTTCTGTTGTTTTTCCTTAGTTGGTCAGTTCTGTTTCTTTGGGTTCTGTCCTGTTTATGTTGTTGGTTTTTTTTATCTTGTTTAATTGCATTTTCTTTTAACATTGATGTCAGGGGACTACAGATGAAAAATAGCCGTTTAGCTTATTCTGGCATTTTTAACCCATGTATGATACAAATCGAATGGTGAGTTTTTGTATCGTTACACAGCCCTACTGCCCTTGTATGTGTACTACCCTATTGTGTCCTTCATTTCAAGCAACATCATGCAGTAGTCATGTCCGGACAGCTGCAGTGTTTGTGGGAGGAAAGGAAAAAGTTTAGATGCAATGAGCGCTCAGTCAAACGGTGATGAAGGGAGGAGAGAGAAGAGAGAGAGAGAGAGAGAGAGAGAGAGAGAGAGAGAGAGAGAGAGAGAGGGAGAGGGGGGAAGAGAGGGAGAGAGACAGAGAGAGAGAGGGAGAGAGAGGGAGAGAGAGAGGGAGAAAGAGGGAGGGAGAGAGAGGGAGAGAGAGACAGAGAGAAAGAGAGGGAGAGAGAGAGGGAGGGAGGGAGAGAGGGAGGAAGAGAGAGACAGAGACAGAGAGAGAGGGAGAGAGTGAGAGACAGAGGTAGAGGGAGAGAGAGAGAGAGGGAGAGAGACAGAGAGGGAGAGAGAGAGAGATGTAGCCTTGAGCAAAGCATGTCTGATTGAGATAGCTCTCTTTCTGTCTCACTCCTAGGATTCTCAGAGTGGCGATGGTGTGTGTGTGTGTGTGTGTGTGTGTGTGTGTGTGTGTGTGTGTGAGGTGGTGTTTTGTTGCGTGGCTGCCGGGGAAACAGCTGTCACGCCCATGTTCGTTTGCTGCCAGCTTCCTGTCACACCTAATGGGAGAACTTAAAGAAAGATGAAATTAAGATCTCTGTGTGTGTGTGTGTGTGTGTGTGTGTGTGTGTGTGTGTGTGTGTGTGTGTGTGTGTGTGTGTGTGTGTGTGTGTGTGTGTGTGTGTGTGTGTGTGCATGCATGTGTGTGTATTCTCCTTTATTATGTAGTTGACCTGACACTGATCCCATTATAGGGGTCATGTTGAGGGTTAGTGAGTCAGTGAAATATCTGCAGAACGCCTGCTGTCAAAATCACTTTTTGTCAAAATCAGTGAATATCTTCCCACGATCCGATACCTGTGCACTGGAAAAAAATCCAGTTTTAATACACAGCCTAGAAACTAAACCTAAACGTGTGTGTTGCGATCTGCGGTGGCCCCCTTTGCTTATACACCAGTTTACAGAGCCTAGGCCTCCACAAGCCATACAATTGCAAATAGGTGAAAGTCCATTGGTGGTAGTCAATGCTTCAAACAAAGTAAAGCTCCTTAGAAGCTACAATATGGTACAAGGTCACTGAGACCTGGCGATATGTAAGGTTGCAGTAGCCTTTGACCTCCAAAATCCATTCAGTTCATCTTTGAGTCAGAGTGAATATTTGTGCAAAGTTTGAAGATAATCCCTCCCGAGTTTTTGCCAATTTGACGAAAGTCCCTCAAAGCGTTCTTGAGAAATTGCGTTCACAAGAATGGACCGGAAGTACAACCCGAACACATAAGGCCGACAAACAACACACAATGTCATGCAGTAAGTAATCAAAAGTATTGGAAAAAAGCCAGTATACTTAGGGCCCATATGAACAGTTGCAGTGAATTAACGGGCGATATTTGCGACAGCAAGTGTTAAGCGGTGCTAAAATTACTCTAACTAAACCATGTTACCACTCTTTTTTATACAACCATAAATAATTATCCTTTGAATTATGAATTACCTGAACAAAACCACAATAACTCACTACACAGCCCATTCATTAAAAGTTCAGAATATTGTCTTATTGCTCACACGTTCAAATCCAACTCACTACTGCATGTCCTCAGCCACAAACACTATCCCTGCGTTCCAATCCCCATACTTCCCTTCTATTTAGTATGCCAGGAAAAGATTTAGGGTGCCCCAATACATGAACGTCAATTGT
>OX442360.1:30461994-30464494 GCA_949357725.1 Hyperoplus immaculatus
TTATTATTCTAAAGGGGTGGGGTTACCCAGGGAGCGTTGCATTCTAGAACTTTGTAGAACTTTCTTGATGATGTCATATTACACACTGCACCTTTAAGCAAAATTGATTTTTATATAGTTTTTTTAAACCTGCAGTGTGTAGAATTTTGGGTTTTATTTCCTAGCAGATTTTGTAGAAAGTAATTATAATATCCATAAGTACATTTAATTTAGTGCCTTATATCAGAATTTTTTTTTTTAATTATTATTTTTTCCCTTAGAAAGAGTCTCATATATGTCCATATTTCTGCATATTTTGGACCAAGGCCTAGTGCCGCCATCTTGAAAGTGTCATAGTTGGAATGTCATCAGGTGCATTGTTTAAAATTTAGAATTGTTCTTGTCCTTGAAGGCCACTGTAGCTTCTGTTATTATTCAAAAGGGTTGGGGTTACCCAGGGAGTGTTGCATTCTAGAACTTTGTAGAACTTTCTTGATGATGTCATATTACACACTGCACCTTTAACATACAACTAGAGACGCACAAAGTATGAGAAAAAACAACCCTCTCCATCTACTGTATGGGTGGTGGCATTGAGGTAAGGAGGCTGACTAGTAACCATAATGTCGCTGGTTCGATCCCCGGCACCGGACAGGAGGCTGTTACTTGTAAAACTACAGCTTCTGGTATTGCATATACGGTGCCCACCATGTCTACCACGCAAGACACTTGTGTTCAAACACACTATTACATTTCCCCCATATGACGTCACAAGGGAAGCAAGCAACCCACCATTACCAACCTAACTTATATTATATTATCCTTATATTACCCAGATATCCCTGAAACTAACGGACCGTTTCAGGCAGAGGCTGCAAAGAGGAGATTCAGCAAGGGCACTGTGAGAAATATTCTTTGTTTTTGACACCACACCATGAAGATTAGGATATTATGGGACCTTTAAAAACGTATTTGGGATATGGGCTGTGTGTGTGTGTGTGTGTGTGTGTGTGTGCGTGTGTGTGTGTGTGTGTGAGTTTGGAGAAAATATGGGGGGAGTGTGTATGTGTGTGTGTGTACATATGAGCGAATGCGTGATATGTGTATGTGTCTGTGTGTGTGCGTGTGTGAGTTTGGTAAAAAATAACTGATAACTGCAGACTCAGGTGGCTGCTTGCTTGTGTCAACTCTGTCTTGTGTGCGTGTGTATGGTGTGTGTGTATGGTGTGTGTGTATGGTGTGTGTGTGTACGTGTGTGTGCGCGCTCATCCGCAGCTGAGGGGATTAAGCTGGTCGGCACGACGACTGCTGTGACAACATAGGGCTCGTGTTCGCTCCGAGCCGCACGTACGCAGTGCAGCGCCCGGCCAAGATAACACACACACACACACACACACACACGACACACAAAGACAGAGCACAGAGCAAAATGGTGGCAAGCAAAAAAGAAAAACATATATAACCATCATTCATGTGGATTACTACCCAACATGTTGTGTTTGCCTAAGACACCTACAGCTGACAGGTATGACAATAGAGTGGAGAGAGAAAATAAATCTCTGTCCGATCTCAATGTATGCGCGGTGATGTAACCATGAGGTCACGTCACTTTTTGCAAAAAGGAACATTCTGTTTTTATTTGGCGTCGGACAAAAGCGTTGAAAACCAAACAAAGCGAAACCGATCAATCAAGTCTGTCTAAACAGCGTTCGTTGGTTTGGCTTGAATAGCTCAGAATTCCGAACTAGCTTTTTATTTTTAGTTTGCCATTGTGGAGTGTTTGCTGTTAGCTATTTAAAGAGAACACTATGAACTAAACTTACTTCAAAGGCCTGTTGACTGACTGACTGACCCCATTTAAGGTTGAAAGATAACAAGTCAGTTGAAGCTGTTGAGTTGAGGGTGATCATGTTGTTGAGGTCTGTTGTGCTTGGAGCTTGTTTTTTCACTGCTGTAGAGAAAGTTTATTAGATATTTTAAAGACGTGGGGGTTGAACTCTGCAGTTATTTCAGAATGATACAGGCTCTTACCATCGTTTTGAAGGTTAAAGCTGGGGTATGTGATTTCTGATTGGTCAAAGTTAACATGAGCTGTACACTTTGACCAATCAGAGCGAGGCTCCGATTCTCTGTTCTTATTGGCTGTTGGGACTGTCCATTCACTTTGGCACGACTTTGTTGGAGTAGACTAGAGCGTGTCAGGGAGGGACCATAGGGGAGGGACCAAAGAGAACAAGTGGAGCGGTTGAGGTATTTGGATTCTAATCTCTATCCCAACTGCCATTTTCTCCCAGAAATCCTCCACCCCAGCTTTAATTCTTGTAAAAAAAATGTAAAAAATCCAAGTGGCACCTTGTCTGACTGTACGCAATTGTGTTGAAAGCTGCACTGTCAATTCGTAAAGGTTTTAAAGTATACCTAGGGGGCAAAACCCCTTTTTTTTGAAAAACAGACATGGAGCGTTGTAAAAGGTTGTTCACCAGAAATTATATCCAGGACCTTCCAGGATCCCAACCTGGGT
>OX442360.1:30471994-30486994 GCA_949357725.1 Hyperoplus immaculatus
GTAAAGATACTAAACTAAACATGGAGGAAAAACTTAACCGTAAAGATAATCTGTCTGTTTAAAAGATATGAGAGAGAAAATAAGTACATTGTGATGTGTTTGTTTTCGAATACAAATGAGAAAGAGAGGTTTGGATGGACGGACGGACGGACGGACAGACAGACAGACAGACAGACAGACAGACAGACAGACAGACAGACAGACAGACAGACAGACAGACAGACAGACAGATAGACAGATAGACAGATAGATAGATAGATAGATAGATAGATAGATAGATAGATAGATAGATAGATAGATAGATAGATAGATAGATAGATAGATAGATAGATAGATAGATAGATAGATAGACTTTTCCCCCTTCCCCCTTCTTACCGTGCCACTGACCCTGACGTCAAACAGCCGTCCCCAGTCGTCCTCGTGGCTGTCCACCATCATCATACTGTCGTCTTCCTCCAGGAGCCAGGCGGCCTGCAGGTCCAGCTTCACCTCTTCCCCCAGCGAGTGCATCCCTACAGCGGGGAACAAGCCCTCTGCTGACACCGGGACCTCCACGGAACCAACCTGAATATGTATGAGAGGGGAAATATTAATGATAGATAGATAGATAGATAGATAGATAGATAGATAGATAGATAGATAGATAGATAGATAGATAGATAGATAGATAGATAGATAGATAGATAGATAGATAGATAGATAGATAGATAGATAGATAGATAGATAGATAGATAGATAGATAGATAGATAGATAGATAGATAGATAAACTTAGAACTTATAAAGTGCTTTTCAAAAACTCAAGGGACGTAAGGAAACAATGTGTAGAGAGACAGAGTCAGTGATTCTGGAGAATGTTTGTTGTCAAAATCAGTGAATATCTCCTCACAATCTGCTACCTGTCCATACCGTGTGTGTGCACTTTAATAAAATCCAGTTTTAATACACAGCCTAGGCTCTGTAAACGGGTATGTCGCTAGCTACAGTGGGCCCACTTGGATTGCTAACCCTTTGTGTACATACCCATTTACAGAGCATAGGCTTGTATTGGTTCTGTGCTCCGGAATCACTGACTCCACCTTTAACATACAGACAGACAGATCAAAGGTTTGAAATAAAGCTTTCCAGAATGTCATTCAGACAAAACACACACACACACACACACACACACACACACACACACACACACACACACACACACACACACACACACACACACACACACACACACACACCTCTTTGCCGTTTTTGGTGAAGAAGACCGTAGTGAAACCTGCTTCAATATTCTCTGAGTGTATGCCACAGCCGATTTGGTCACCACGGGCACACTTTGGCCCAAACTGCTGCCCCACCGGGTTACCATTGTATAACCTACAAGGAGAACACACACACACACACACACACACACACACACACACACACACACACACACACACACACAGACACACAGACACAGGGAGATTGAACAGATAAAATGGATGCTGGCTGTGAAGTACCATATCTAAGTAACTCTGAAAACACATTTGATTGATGGAAGTTGAATTCATACTAGTTTGGAAAGTAGGTTGCATTGAGTTACATCGTGATGTGTTCAAGCGCTGTTCAGTAAAAATTAGGGCTGTCAAGCAATTAAAAAAATTAATCTAATTAATTACAGGCTCTCTCTCTCTCTCTCTCTCTCTCATTGTTGCACCCACTAAATCAATAATGCACAGACACTGCGGAGAATAAAGTAAGATGTCTTCCTACCTTCATGCTTATTTGCCCGAAGCATCCCATAAACCAGTAGTGTCCAAACTACGCCCGCCTTTTATTGGCCCGCGGCCGATTTTAAAAATATAATGCAATATGGCCCTTTGAAAAAAAATTTTTTTTTTTTTTTTTTGCATTTCTTAGTTAACCCACTAGTGCAGGGGTGTCAAAACTGATTGATTGGCCCTTGGCACATTTTAAAAATATAATGTAATATGGCCCTTTTAATTTTTAAATAATCTAAATGCACTCATTATATTACAGAGAAATATGTCCCATAAAAGAAAAAGAGCACCAAGGCCATCCCAGAGGACCCTGCATAATATTTTAATTTAAATTAATATTATTATGGAAAATCCATGTGTCCTTCTCCAATAGCTTCTAATTCATCTGACACAGTGTTTACATTTTTTTTCATACAAAATTCTTCAGCTTTAGCCTCTTAATTTCCCTCTCAAAGTGCACCAGATTCATGCATTTCACTTTAAAAACTTAAAAAAATCTCCCGGGGGGGCATACCCCCGGACCCCCCTTGGAGGGGCGGGATCTCAGCTGGCTACTATTTTCACCAAGCTGGACATTAGACGTAAAAGCAGAAAACACTGGGTGTATCAATGGCATTTAACAAGAGGGGGGATGTATCTTTTTAATGTGCAAGTAAAGTGTTGCCGTGAAGAAGGATTACAATTTATGAAGACATTATGAAACTAAACATCAGAGCAGCTACATGTCCTGATAAATGTGTTATTTTTGCAAAGTGGCCCGGCCCTTCGTAGATTTTTCTGTATGTGGCCCTCAGTGAAAAAAGTTTGGACACCCCTGCCATAAACCGTCCATAGAGCCCTCGGCCCCTTTCCCCTGCTTCTCTCTTTACTTTTCTCCCTTTTACCCACGCGCCCGGGCCGGCAAGCTAAAGGTGCAGCTGCGCACCACTTTTGCACCGGGTCAAAGGGCATTATAGAAATGCGGTTAATCTGTGTTAATTTTTTTAATCGCATTCATTTTTCTGTGATTAATTAATCGAAATGAACTCGTTAATTTGACAGCCCTAGTAAAAATGTAATCGGCAAAGGTAACTTCATTGTGGTTAGTTCAATGTTAATTTCTGCTTTCTTTGGGGTTAAGACCCCATTGGTCAGACAAAACTAGCAGTTTGAAGATGTAATGTTGATCTCTGATGAATTTGGATTTATGATTTCAAATATTTCATAATACCAGTATTTTGTATGAGTGTAATTTTATAAACTAAATGTTCCCATTCAAATACAAACTCATTTAACTCCATAACTAGGTAGAAAAGCTTCAAAGCCACTATGCTAAACATTTTGTTAACAGTACTTTTTAGACTGATAGGAGACCGATAGAGAGCATTCCTGTTGTAGTTATGTGTGTGTGTGTGTGTGTGTGTGTGTGTGTGAGTGAGTGAGTGAGAGAGAGAGAATAAGAGAGAGAGAGAGACAGACAGAGAGACAGAGAAAGAGATAAATAGAGAGAGACAGAGAGAGAGAGACAGACAGAGAGAGAGAGAGAGAGAGACAGACAGAGAGACAGAGAAAGAGATAAATAGAGAGAGACAGAGAGAGAGAGAGAGAGAGAGAGAGAGAGAGAGAGAGAGAGAGAGAGAGAGAGAGAGAGAGAGAGAGAGTGTATTGGAGATGGCTGTGGTCAGACTTACTTGCCGTTGTCAGCGTGGTACGCTACAGAGCATGGCAGCCATCCAGGCTGGTGGTCCAGCCGGTAGAACTTAGGCACCAGACCCACTGCTATGCTGCCCCTCACCCCACTGTCCACTATGGTCACCTACACATGGAGGGAGAGAGACACGCACAGAGAGGGAGAGAGAGAGAGAGAGAGAGAGAGAGAGAGAGAGAGAGAGACACAGAGAGAGAGAGAGACAGACAGAGAGAGAGAGAGAGAGAGAGAGACACAGAGAGAGAGAGAGAGAGAGAGAGAGAGAGACACAGAGAGAGACAGAGAGAGAGAGAGAGAGACACAGAGAGAGAGAGAGAGAGAGAGAGAGAGAGAGAGAGAGAGAGAGAGAGAGAGAGAGAGAGAGAGAGAGACACAGAGAGAGCGAGAGAGACACACACACAAATAGACACACACACACATGGAAAGAGAGAGAGAGACAGAGAGACACACACACACACACACACACACACGGAAAGAGAAAGAGAGAGAAAGAGAGAGACACACACACACACACACACACACACACACAGAAGAAATAAGAGGGAGACGCACACACAGATAGAGAGAGACAAACACACACACAGTTAGAAAGTTTCCACAGCTTCAGATTGTTTGGTCATTCTTTCTTTTATTTTATTTCAGACATATCAACAACAATACACAACTAAATGAAAAGCATAAAAATACAATAAACTAAATGTTTAAATGACTTCACAAAAAGAAAAGAAATTATCTGTATTGATGTGATATGCCTGAAAAGGAGCAGGAAGAAGTACACTTATTTAATCCTACCCCTTTTCCATAGTAAAACAAATAAAAATATTTATTATATTCGCTTCTTGTAATCCATATAATCTCTATACAATCTATATATCCATATCTACATACATATCTATACAATCAGTATATATATATATATATAACAATGACAATTTATTATTGTCAAACCACTTTTTTAATTTGCTCATTACAGAAGCTGCTGCAAGTCCTCTCCCGTACAAAAAATATTAGTGTTGTCTGCAAACAACACGAATTGTAAAATCTTTGATGTTTTGCATATATCATTAATGTAGAGAATAAAAAGAATTGGCCCTAATACTGACCCCTGGGGGACCTCACAGGCAATGTCCAAACAAGATGACATATGTTCACCCATCTTCACAAACTGTTGCCTGTTCTGTAAATAGCTCCTCAGCCAGTTTAATACAACCCCCCTGATACCATACCGTTCTAATTTATTGATTATTCTGTCATGATTTATGGTATCAAATGCTTTTTTGAGATCAATAAAAACGCCGGCTGCATATCAGCAAACATGTTAATCTACTCATGATGATCTTATAATATAATGTAAGTATTAAACACCTCCAGGAAACAATTAATGCAATATTCCTGCACCCTAACCATTTGCATTCTTGTCCTTGAAGGCCACCGTAGCTTCTGTAAATTCTCTGGCACACGGGTAGACATGGAATTGCAATTGCAAAGACACATTGCAATCCAGAACTTCCAACAGTATACATGATGCCAAACTACTCCTTTCAGTTCAGGTGGCTAGAGGTTTAATTGAACACACACACACACACACACACACACACACACACACACACACACACACACACACACACACACACACACACACACACACACACACACACACACACACACACACACACACACACACACACACACACACACACACACACACAGGGGAATGCTTGTGTGGAGTAAGTATATCTGGCACTGATATAGTTTTATTCCAGGAAATGTGTTGTGATTATTGTGATGATGATGATAGCGTTTCCCGATATATTTTAGGCCACAATGATTGTAGCAAAAAAACACACACACACAAGCACAATGTTGGATAAAAATATCCTCGACAATCACCTCCTCTGCCCCCTCTAAGCCCAATCAAAGCACAACAGGACACACACACACACACACACACACACACACACACACACACACACACACACACACACACACACACACACACACACACACACACACACACACACACACAGAATTAGGTGAAAGGTAACACACAGCCCCGTCCGCTGTGAGTCTGCATCTGTTCCAGAACTTTCAGACTCATTTCCTAAAACCTTCTAAATGTTCTTCCTCTGTTTTGTTTTTTTGCACATTTTGCCCCATTTCTATCGTGTGTGTGTGTGTGTGTGTGTGTGTGTAAAATAAACTAGAAACAACATCTCTAAATGCATGCAGTGGGGTGCAAATTATACAGACAATTCTTAACAACATCTTCTGATATTAAGTAAGTAAAAGGTGCCTTCATAGGGGCACTCCGGTGGTGTAGTGGATAGAGCGAGTACCATATTTGCTCCGGCCTTCGTTGCAGTGGTCGCGGGTTCAAATCCGAACCGTGGACCTTTACTGCAGGTCATCCCCCCTCTCTCTGTCTCCCCATTTCAACTCTGTACTGTCTAATAAAGCTTGAAAATGCAAAAGAAATATATGCTATCATTTTTGGAAAAAACAACTACTATATCCATCCCTTCAAATGGCTGATAAACGATCTGAACGCCAATCGAAACAAGCGTTATTTGACACTAAAATTCTTTAGTATATTAAAAAACAGAGCTGATTCCTTTTCCATTCTGGCACCTCTAGAATAATACTCTACACACCGCCTTGCTTTGTTAAAAGAAGTCAATTATTGGCCTTGGCGGGTTATCACTTCCTCCCTACGCTGTTTAAATACCGTATCTGTCTGTCTGATATAAATTAAAACAGTTACAAAAACATGTGAGGAGGCTTCACTTTGATTAGGGGAGGAGCAGGAATGTAGTGCACACTGATGAGACACTTAAGTTATGTGTCCATAATATACGATAGTTTTTTTTTTTAATACATTTTATTAAAACAAAAAAAAAGCAAAAAAAAAAAAAAATCTCAACAGATGTTCGGCTGGGCTTGAAGACAAAATGACGCCGAACACACACACACACACACACAC
The DNA here is from genome assembly GCA_949357725.1 of Hyperoplus immaculatus. Lineage (NCBI taxonomy): Eukaryota > Metazoa > Chordata > Actinopteri > Uranoscopiformes > Ammodytidae > Hyperoplus > Hyperoplus immaculatus. The sequence goes on from OX442360.1 coordinate 30,478,417, forward strand.
ACACACGTTGTAGTGACGCATATTGTCGACAGTATTCTGACCTTTATCGGCACTAAAAAGGCTCTGAATAAAGAGATATCTAGGAAACTAGACAGCGCGTGTGCGTCATGGAGTGGAGGATAATACGGCATAACAAAATCTCCACTTGTTTTTAAATGTCAAAGGAAGGATCAAAAATGTGCTTCTGATTTTAAATAAAAGCGATTGTTATCTCGAAAGGTTTTCTCTTGTGAGGGGATGAGAGAGAGAGAGAGAGGGAGGGAAAGAGGGAGACAGAGAGAGAGAGAGAGAGAGACAGAGAGAGGGAGAGAGAGAGAGGGAGACAGAGAGAGGGAGGGAGTGAGAGTCAAACAGAGAGGGAGAGAGGGACAGAGAGAAAGAGAGAGAGAGAGAGAAAGAGAGAGAGGGGAGGAGAGAGAGAGACAGGGAGACAGGGAGAGCGACAGAGAGACAGAGAGAGAGTGAGAGAGAGAGAGAGAGAGAGAGACAGAGAGACAGAGAGACAGAGAGAGAGACAGAGAGAGAGGGAGCGATCAGGAGGTCAGATTAGAGTTTGTTGGGATAACATTTAAAAAGGAAATGTCACATCTGGCTTAAATATGGGACACCTCTCAGACGGGATGAATAACGTCAAAGTGCATCGTTGGAACCTGAAGAGAGTCAGTGGAAGAATCCGGTCACTGTCAGGTGAGCTCACTATACAGCCACGGGACCGTCCTGTCTGGTTCACAGGGCCTAAAGTTTACTTCTTAAGGGCAAAACATTAAGACAAGGAAGTACGTCTGCCCTCACCTGGCTTCTCTCAATCACAATGCTGAGTCATAATGCCTGCTCCGACCTGCACTATCACTTATTGTCAAAATCAGTGAATATCTCCTCATGATCCTCTTACCTGTTTGTACTGTGTGCGCACTGAAAAAAAAAAAATACAGTGTTAATACTCAACCTAGGCTCTGTAAACGAGCATGTTGCCAGCTACAATCAGCCCCCATTGTTAACATACCCTTTGTTTGAATACCAGTTTACAGAGCCTAGGCTGTGTATTACCACCATTAGATTTTTTTCAGCGCCGACAAAGTCCAGACAGGTAGCGGATCGTGAGGAGATATTCACCGATTCTGACAAAAAAGTGATTTGGACGACAAGCGTTCTACAGAATCACTGACTCCACCTTGAAGGACCCACTTCTGCTTTATTTTATTACACCCACAAAATAATAAAATTTGAGCTTATCAATGCTGCTATCAAGTCACGTAGCTCCTACAACTTTAGCCTTGTGATACCAGCCTAATCTGACAAGCTTCACATTCATTTCTCTCCCGCAGATTCAGTCTGGCCTTTCTCCAATCTCGATGGGGACAGAGCCCGGTTAAAAAAAAATGCCCTGGCCAATCAGGGCCCTGCGTTTTGACCTAACCTTCATCCCTTATAGTGAAAGGCAGCTTCTGATTGGTTCATGTAGTATGTAGTCCACCAGACTCGAATCGTTTAGTCTCGATAAAAGGTATAAATATCAATAAAAAATGTACGATCCCCTAACCCTGCTCGTAAATAACACGCTGCAGCTCCTCTGCACTAAAATTTATGACTGAACTCTGCTAACTTTCCTGTTAATAAATCACAGAGATAATGTTCTATGTATAAGAACTACTAACACTAACTTTTTATTATTTTTAGTCTCTTCCTCAATGTCTTTTCACCCTAGCACTTACTGATCTTGTTTGGTTTATCGTGTGTATATATGAGTATGTGTATCTATCTAATTGTATTAAAACATCTAATACATAGGGGTACTCCAAATATGCCATTCACATAGTTTCTTCTGCTGTCTGTCTGTCCGTCCGTCCGCCTGCCTGCCTGCCTGCCTGTCTACTGTTAAACACTTATATGTTTAAGACTAATCTTCCTGCTCAAAAGGAATCCCACCTAAACCCCTCCACCCCATACCCCATCCCTCATTCCAGACCCCGGCTAGGACATTCTTGAGGTGGTGGTTTAGGGTTTTTGCTCAGTTGGGTTGCACTGGGACGGTAGGGGGGCAGCACTGGAGTTTAATATCTAGTTGAGAAAATTGTCGGCCATTGGGAGATTTTGGGATTCCAGAGGATAAGATTGCCCGGCTGGATGGTAAAGCAATCTGGGGGCCGCACACAGGGCAAGACGGTATGTGGTAAAGAACATTCATATTGGGAATAATACCCATAATACCCTGCAGTGCGAGGGACACACACACACACACACACACACACACACACACACACACACACACACGCATGCACCCAATATTTCAAAATGAATGATTGTGCAAAGGAATAACAAGTTTACCTATTTTCGAATGATTATTCAAGTCAAGTCAAATGTATTTACATAGAACATTAAATATCGAAAACAGTTAACCAAAGTTCTGAACAAAAAATACAAAAGAAACAATGCAAAACAACAAATAGCAAATAGGCCCAAGCTACACATAAAAAAACAAAAAAAACACTACATTTGTGTTAAAGGCCAATGTAAAAAAGTAAGTCTTCTGGAAACGTTTTAAACTGGTCAATAGACTGGGCATGTATCAGAGGAAAGTTGAAAAACGAAAAAGTTAGAAATAATAGTTGAAGTCAATCACGCCCAATGATGACGTATGAATATAATATCTTGTAGAGCTAAAGGTGAGTCAGTGATTCTGGAGAACGCTTGATGTCAAAATCACTTTGTCAAAATCAATGAATACCTCCTCATGATCCGCCTAGACCGCTACCGGCGTGTGAGCCAAAAAAAAAAATCCATTGTTAATACACAGCCAAGGCTCTGTAAACGGGCATGTTGTTAGCTACGGTGGGCCCCTTTTTGGTTACACAACAGTTTACAGAGCCTACGCAGTGCACTATCACAAGATTTCTTTTCAGGGCACACACAGCATGGACAGGTAGCGAATGGCCAGAAGACGTATTTTGACCCAAAAAATCGCTGACTCCACCTTTAACAGTCAGGTCTTGCAACTCAAACAGAACACACCCTGCGTTCCAATACCCATTCTTCCCTACTATTTAGTATGCCAGAAAAAGTCAGAATGTCCCAATACATGCACGTCAATTGTAGTATGCTGAAAGTACATACATGCCCCACTAACTCCAAGAGCATTTTGCAGTATTAGTCTTGAAATTTCTCAACATAATGAAAAAAAAATCTTCCTTATCTGATTTTTTTTTTCTCTCTCCTGTGGCCCTAAAACTCTTCTGTACTTTAGTATGTAGTGTAGTAAAAAGAAGGAGTATGTGATTTGGAACGCAGGGTCAGTCACAATAAAAATGTCAGCTGTGGACTTCCAGCATCACTATCAACGAGCCTTACCTCAAAATAGCAGTTTCCCTTTGATAGCGGATGGCCAGCCACATAGCAACCGACCTCCTCAGAGTTCCCTTGGTAACTAAAGAGAAGGAATAACAGGTTAACAGTAAGGTGACTTGTAATAGGTCAGAATGATGCTGTTTAAGGGAACACATCATCTCGAACAGCGACCTCATGTTTTGATCCGGATGCCACCTGTGTAATGTTCACATGCGGCAACATGTGCTACTTGTCGTCACTGAAATGTCATACCAATAAAGTTGAATTGAATTGAATTGACAAAAACATGACAATAATAAGACATTTAGTATGTCCCAATATTTGCACGTCAATTGTAGTATGCTGAAAATACATAAATGCCCCCACTAACTCCAATAGCATTTTGGAATATTCGTCTTTATTCTTGACATTTCTTGACATAACGAAAAAAATCTTCCTTATCTGATTTTTTTTCCTCTCCTGTGGCCCTAAAACTCTTCTGTACTTTAGTATGAAGTGTAGTAAAAAAAAAAAGTACGTGATTTGGAACGCAGGGAATGGAAACGGATTCGGAACAGTTTTTTAAATGATGATAAGAGGAAGATATATCAAAAGAAATGCACCTGATTATTGGTTGTTACTGTTTTATAAGATTTGATGTCGACACGCTTGACATAGGAAGTAAAGGGATGTTTTGTTAAGATGAGACACTGCAGGTAACATTTTTAATTTATAATAATTATCATGAAACTATGCCAGTTGATAACTTACATTAAAACAATTATTTTTGTTCAAAAAAAAAAACTAGATGTTGGATAAAGCTCTTCTTCATTTAATTTTTTACAACATATACGTGTCTATAGTTTCAGTTTTCAAACAGATTTTGGGTACAGCAGTTTTTTTTTTATATATTTTATAAATTAAAAAAATACTATGTACAGGTCTTAAACCTGCAGTGTGTAGAATTTTGGGTTTTATTTCCTAGCAGATTTTGTAGAAAGTAATTATAATATCCATAAGTACATTTAATTTAGTGCATAATAGCTGAAATTTTTTTAATTTTTAATTTTTTTTCCCCTTAGAAAGGGTCTCATATATGTCCATATTTCTAAATATCTTGGACCAAGGCCTAGTGCCGCCATCTTGAAAGTGTCATAGTTGGAATGTCATCAGGTGCATTGTTTAAAATTTTGAATTGTTCTTGTCCTTGAAGGCCACTGTAGCTTCTGTTAATATTCAAAAGGGTTGGGGTTACCCAGGGAGTGTTGCATTCTAGAACTTTGTAGAACTTTCTTGATGATGTCATATTACACACTGCACCTTTAAAGGTGCAGTGTGTAATGTGTAATGTAAATTTTAAACAATGCACCTGATGGGGGGCGCCTTTAGCTCAGTTGGTAAGGCGTCCCCCTCCCGGGCCGGGCCCAGCAGCAAACCCAGGTTCGATTCCCGCCAGCGGTCGTTCTCTGCATGTCACTCCCCTCTCTGCCCCATTTCAACTCTGTCTCTCTGCACTCAAATAAAGCATAAAAATGCCCAAAAATATCTTAAAAAAAAAAAAAACAATGCACTTGATGACATTCCAACTATGACACTTTCAAGATGGCGGCACTAGGCCTTGGTCCAAAATATGCAGAAATATGGACATATATGAGACCCTTTCTAAGGGGGAAAAATCAAAGATAGATAGATAGATAGATAGATAGATAGATAGATAGATAGATAGATAGATAGATAGATAGATAGATAGATAGATAGATAGATAGATAGATAGATAGATAGATAGATAGATAGATAGATAGATAGATAGATAGATAGATAGATAGACAAGCAGACAGATAGACAGACAGCCCCTACCTGAGTGTGTTCCCTTCCTTCTGCAGCCGTACGTATCTCTCCTGCGCCGGCCGTCCGTCTCCGATGTCTCTGATGCGACGCCGCAGGTTCAGGAGACATCTGTGGTGCAGCACGTTGATGTCATCCATCTGAGACAAGAGAGAACAGAGGGCAGTGGAGACACAAAATGGCGTGTGTAAATGTTTCACTGCATAGTATTTTATCATTGTCATTGGAGACACAAAATGGCGCCTTAGTTTACTTACTCATACTCAGTTGTGCATCATAGAAGCTTAAAGACCTACTTCATCAGTGGAAATATGAAGGTGTATTGAACTCTGAGATCCTATTTAGTATAAATGTGCAAAAACTTTAGAAATCGGTACATCCTAGCCTGAGAAAAGGCAGAAAGAGTGTTTTATGGTCTCACTGTCTAACAATACATTTTCCCATGCGTGACATCACACATGGTAAAATATAGGGTAAGGATTAACAGGACAGCTGGGCCAAGGGAAGACTGATGTAAGACTGAGGGAAGAAAAACCTCATTAATTATTATTTTATAATAGCGATTTTATAATGATAGAACGCCGGTTCCGTATGAGTGAAGTATTCCTTTAATCACAGTTCAGAAGAAGCTGAATTATAGTAACAACATTACTATGTATTTAATAACTACCGATTCTCATGCATGAGTCTGGGATTCTTCTATAGAATTGTTTTTTGAAAGTTTAATAAAGAGCATAATGTATTGTGTGATAAGAAGTGGCCACGATGATGATGACCCTTACTCAATTCATCTTTTTATTTACATGACCCATCCCACAATATTTATGTGCTTCTCCATCCGTAATAGACCTGTCACCGATGTTTTTGAGGTACGGATCAAAAATGAATTAATTGAATCAGTAAATGAAGTAAAATATCTGGGCATCATCCTGGATAAGAATTTAAAATTTGTTACGCAGGTTAAGTATGTTGCAAAGAAGGTCAAACTAAATCTGAACTGTTTCCGTTTCATAAGAGGGGACTTGTCATGTCAAACGGCAAAATTATTTATGCACGTTATGATTTTTTCTCATTTGTCATACTGTATCACATCATGGTCACAAACTTCTTCTACCACATTAAAACCTATCTTTTCAATATACAAACAGACAATAAAAGTCATGGACCGGAAACCCATGAGATGGCCTCACTGTGGCATTCTAAAAACACACAACCTTCTCATCTTTGATAACTTTATTAATTTGAGTAATCTTAAATTGTTTTTCAAGTGTGTAAATAACCATGTGTCACCACTGTTGTCTGAATTGGCCATCAGACGTCAGAGCTCTCGTCGGGCAAACACACGAGCCTCCATCAATGGTGATTGTCTTGTTCCAATGCACAAGACATCTTTCGCCCAGTCTGTTTTCTCTGCAAAGGGGGCAAAACTGTGGAACCTCTTGCCCACTAGTCTAAAGCTAGAGACTAATAGCAGCACTTTTAACAGAGAATTTAAACAACGGCTCAAATCAAATCAACAGTGCTCACACAAACAATTTACAACTGGTTTTTTGTTTGATCATGCTGCCTTTGTTTTACTCTACGTAGCCTTATATATATTTGACTCGTTATATTGCTGCTCTGTACTCTATTATATACTGCATTTTTAATCTTTTAATTATCATTGTTTTATCAGTATTTGATCTTGTTTCTGTTTTGTTTAGTTTATTTTGTTGTTTCTAAAAAGCCTCCTGTGGACAGGTGTTGTAAACTAGCATTTATGCTAACACACTGTAAACAATGCATCTGGTTCGTCCAATGACATTGTCATGTCCATGTCCAAATAAAATCTACTACTACTACTACTATTAATACTACATTAGCTAACAGTAAAAACCAAACTTATCCCGCGTGTCATCACATCCTCATCCGACAACACAATAAATCCACATTAACGAAAAATTAACAGATACATCATGTAAGCATAAACAGACCCTGCGTTCCAATCCCCATACTTCCCTAGTATGTAGTATGCCAGGAAAAAATGTAGGATGTCCCAATATATGCAGGTCAATTGTAGTATGCTTAATATACATGAATGCCCCACTAACTCCAATAGCATTTTGGAGTATTCGTCTTTATTCTTGACATTTCTCAACATAATGAAAAAAAAATCTTCCTTATCTGATTTTTTTCTCTCTCCTGTGGCCCTAAAACTCTTCTGTACTTTAGTATGTAGTGTAGGAAAAAGAAAGAGTATGTGATTTGGAACGCAGGGAGAGACTATCCAGCAATAACGCTCAAGGATATATTCCGCAATAGAAAAATACAACAGATACACAAACACGAGAAGACGGTAAGATAACACAAAAGGTTTATGGTCCAGTGAGAAAGTAAGATCTACTTCAAATATTGAAAACTTTTGGCTTTTCTTTTTGATAGTGTGTGGACTGTGGACATTAGCATTCATCTGTCAAGTGTGCTACCAAGGCCATGTTATCAGCGTACTAAAACAGTGACAGTCCGTTTCTATTGCGGTTGATTTCAATAGTGTACAAGGTTTGAAGGAATAAACATTCAAAACAAGTCCAACATCTACAAAAGAATCCAAATGTGAAGCTGCACGAGCGAGTAGTAGTGGGCGTCCCAATGTTTACATCTGATTCTAAAGCTAGCCACTGTGCTAACAACAAAGCCAATTTAAAATAGGAAAGTGTGAGAGGCCAGACAGTTAACAGTCGCTATTTTTAACATAAATAACTGAAAAAAATGGAGTTGTAACATATCGACAGTGTCAAATTGTCCATTTGTTGACATTTAGCATGGGTTAGCATCATCACAGGCTATCGCGATAACTCCTTTCGTTTTGAGCCTTTGCCAGAGGATGTTTAAAGGTTGTCCCTAACAGCGCAAAGCATAATAATGATTTATTGAAGGTGCCTTTATTTCTTACCTGATATCTAGGCAGCTAAAGTGACAGAAACTCACTTTTGCCCATCAGCTATCCATAGCTAACTTTGTTGGAAACTAGAGTTCTGCGGCGCTTTCATGTGACGTCACACCCCGTTACTTTTTTTCAGCCAATCGCATTGAGTTTGGAAAAAGCGGTGACAAAGCATTCAGCCAATCACAGCCCTCGCATTGTGTGCGTGGATTTTGTCATGGTTCGTGTGTGTGTGTGTGTGTGTGTGTGTGTGTGTGTGTGTGTGTGTGTGTGTGTGTGTGTGTGTGTGTCATATTAAGTGACTTTAGGTGCATTATGCTAAATTGATCCACATATAAAATAGTAGTGATAGATAAATTAGTATTATCGACTCACCTTATTATGGATCTATTGGTTCACATGGTCGGGTGGGGTGAGTATATATTTTGTTATATCAGCACATTTCCCCCCTAAACTGAAATATAAGTTGAAATATCCATGTAGCCTAGG
>OX442360.1:30494494-30496994 GCA_949357725.1 Hyperoplus immaculatus
ACTATAGTGATGACACAGTTAGGTTATCATGGTAACTATAGTGATGACACAGTTAGGTTATCATGGTAACTATGACACAGTTAGGTTATCATGGTAACAGATGACACAGTTAGGTTATCATGGTTACTATGACACAGTTAGGTTATCATGGTTACTATAGTGATGACACAGTTAGGTTATCATGGTAACTATAGTGATGACACAGTTAGGTTATCATGGTAACTATAGTGATGACACAGTTAGGTTATCATGGTAACTATAGTGATGACACAGTTAGGTTATCATGGTAACTATAGTGATGACACAGTTAGGTTATCATGGTAACTAGTGATGACACAGTTAGGTTATCATGGTAACTATATGACACAGTTAGGTTATCATGGTAACTATAGTGATGACACAGTTAGGTTATCATGGTAACTATATGACACAGTTAGGTTATCATGGTAACTATAGTGATGACACAGTTAGGTTATCATGGTAACTATAGTGATGACACAGTTAGGTTATCATGGTAACTATAGTGATGACACAGTTAGGTTATCATGGTAACTAGTGATGACACAGTTAGGTTATCATGGTAACTATATGACACAGTTAGGTTATCATGGTAACTATAGTGATGACACAGTTAGGTTATCATGGTAACTATAGTGATGACACAGTTAGGTTATAATGGTAACTATATGACACAGTTAGGTTATCATGGTAACTATAGTGATGACACAGTTAGGTTATCATGGTAACTATAGTGATGACACAGTTATATAGTGATGACACAGTTAGGTTATCATGGTAACTATAGTGATGACACAGTTAGGTTATCATGGTAACTATAGTGATGACACAGTTAGGTTATCATGGTAACTATAGTGATGACACAGTTAGGTTATCATGGTAACTATAGTGATGACACAGTTAGGTTATCATGGTAACTATATGACACAGTTAGGTTATCATGGTAACTATAGTGATGACACAGTTAGGTTATCATGGTAACTATAGTGATGACACAGTTAGGTTATCATGGTAACTATAGTGATGACACAATTAAGTTATCATGGTAACTAGTGATGACACAGTTAGGTTATCATGGTAACTATATGACACAGTTAGGTTATCATGGTAACTATAGTGATGACACAGTTAGGTTATCATGGTAACTATATGACACAGTTAGGTTATCATGGTAACTATAGTGATGACACAGTTAGGTTATCATGGTAACTATAGTGATGACACAGTTAGGTTATCATGGTAACTATATGACACAGTTAGGTTATCATGGTAACTATATGACACAGTTAGGTTATAATGGTAACTATATGACACAGTTAGGTTATCATGGTAACTATATGACACAGTTAGGTTATCATGGTAACTATAGTGATGACACAGTTAGGTTATCATGGTAACAGATGACACAGTTAGGTTATCATGGTAACTATAGTGATGACACAGTTAGGTTATCATGGTAACTATAGTGATGACACAGTTAGGTTATCATGGTAACTATATGACACAGTTAGGTTATCATGGTAACTATATGACACAGTTAGGTTATCATGGTAACAGATGACACAGTTAGGTTATCATGGTAACTAGTGATGACACAGTTAGGTTATCATGGTAACTATAGTGATGACACAGTTAGGTTATCATGGTTACTATAGTGATGACACAGTTAGGTTATCATGGTAACTATAGTGATGACACAGTTAGGTTATCATGGTAACAGATGACACAGTTAGGTTATCATGGTAACTATATGACACAGTTAGATTATCATGGTAACTATAGTGATGACACAGTTAGGTTATCATGGTAACTATAGTGATGACACAGTTAGATTCCAGGAAGTGACACAATAAAAAAAAAACGCACAGTCACTTCCAACCATTCAGTGAACTGAGAAGCCAAAGCATTGTGTAACAATATGGTGATGTAATTCCTTACAATACATCAGATATATATGAATAGATATAAGTATTCTCTCTCTGCTATTGAAGCACTGTAAAGCGAAGCCTTTGTGATTTACATCGATATGTGTTTAATCAAAGAGGATTTCTGCCAAGCATTCTCACCTTAGGGGGAGAGATAGCAGCTTGCACACAGACAGACAGACAGACAGACAGACAGACAGACACAAATCCACACACACGCACACAAACACACACACACACACACACACACACACACACACACACACACACACACACACACACACACACACACACACACACACACACACACACACTGTATATTCGGAAGAGATAGCAGCTTGCCACTGCCACTCTTTATATGGAGCTATCTTTGAGCTACACACACACACACACACACACACACACACACACACACACACACACACACACACACACACACACACACACACACACACACACACACACACACACACACACCTTTTAGTGATGTTAAACACTTAAAATTGTAAAATTCACACTGTGCGTTTTGCTGTTTTTCAGGCGCCCTGTCGCAAGCT
>OX442360.1:30499494-30522860 GCA_949357725.1 Hyperoplus immaculatus
TCTGAAGTGGCTAGACTTAAAGAGCTTACGGCTGTTAACCCTTTTCAAAAAAAGTTGTAAGGCATATTTTTATACACGTCAATATAATATTTTATATATGAATTGTTGGTTTATTTAATGAACTATACAGTACAATGCCATGTATTTTTATATTGTCAGCAGTTTTTCTTATTTAATGACAGAGATTATTTTATTTCATGTTAAAGGGGGAGGGGGGCGGGGGAAGTGTGGTGCTTTTAAAAAAGGCACATTTACGGCAAAAATCATCACTTTACATCAGAGCTCTATTCAACTGCTGCACATCTTATGATTAAATATATATATCATGTTTTTTTTTATTTTATTTTTTTTATTTATGCTTTGTTTGATTCTTTGAGAAAAAAATCGAGAATGTCCATTGTTACTATTACGTTTTAATTTTTTTATTTTGGCAAATCATACGACCAAAAAATTCTAATTTCTAATACAGTAAGAGAGGGTGATCAAATTTTGTTATTGTTATTATTATTTTTAGTATGTCTTTCCCAAGAAGTCCTTGCAAAAGTCATGAAATCGTGTGCTATCAAAGTGTGATTATAGAATTTATCTATTTCTGAAAAACAATCTTGTCGTGTGCCAAATGTGTGTGTGTGCCGTGATGATGACGATAGAGGTCCATGCACAGAGGACCTTTAAGATTTGAAAATATGAAAATAAAACATAATGATAATAAAAATGGAGAAGAAATAAAACATATATTAATATAAAAAAAAAATGGCTGTTGTGGTCTGTTTTCCAAAAGAAATGTGGGAGAGGGAAGATGAGAAGGATTGGTTTATCATCAGAAAATGCAGTGGTAGGAAGTAACTGAGTACATTTACAAGTGCTATTCCATTTAATACAACTACTGTTTACTCCACTACATTTACTTGATTTGATTTGATTTCTTTATTTAGTAGGGGACAGTGCACATTGACAAGCATGAGCACAAACATATAAAAGTGCCAGATTGAGCCATGCAGTGCTAATGCTAATTAGCACCTGTAGTCCCTGGCAGGTTGATGGCTTAAAGGTGCAGTGTGTAATATGACATCATCAAGAAAGTTCTACAAAGTTCTAGAATGCAACGCTCCCTGGGTAACCCCAACCCTTTAGAATAATAACAGAAGCTACAGTGGCCTTCAACGACAAGAACAATTCTAAATTTTAAACAATGCACCTGATGACATTCCAACTATGACACTTTCAAGATGGTGGCACTAGGCCTTGGTCCAAAATATGCAGAAATATGGACATATATGAGACCCCTTCTAAGGGAAAAAATAATAATTAAAAATATTTTTTTCAGCTATTATGCACTAAATTAAACGTACTTATGGATATTATAATTACTTTCTACAAAGTAGGCTAGGAAATAAAACCCAAAATTCTACACACTGCAGGTTTAAAAGAAACATAAAAAAATACAACACATGAGCACAAAAACAAAATGACACAAGCACAGAAAAGTAAAATGACACAACCATCATTCCAGCCCTATAACAGGCTGGTGATGTGTGAAAAACATGAAACAAGTAGCGTACAGACACAGATAAAAGTGCATGAACATATAACACATTAAAACACATACGCATTTAAACAAAGACATTATTTATGCAAGCAAGGATTCATCCTCTTGGCACATTGTAGGTCCGCTTCACATATCACAACCATCAAAAAGACATATCAAAGGAAAACTAAAAGGTCAACATCACCGCAGGCTTTACCTCATGTAGATGCGTCGACAGTGTTGTTGTAATTACTCAGAATTACTCATGGGGAGCGACAGAAGTTACGCATTATAGCTTTAACTTTAACCTCTCTACAAGAAAAGACACACACACACCTTTAGCGCTAAAGGAAAAGTCAGGGGACCATCATTAAATCCTAAGAACTTCATCTCATAGTTGTTGAGATATTTCAGTCTGGACCAAAGTGGTGGTGGACCAACTGACACACTGGCTGTGTTTGAAAAGCCCTACTGACGTCCTACTCATACTAAAAGCCCTACTAACGTCCTACTCGTACTAAAAGCCCTACTAACTTCCTACTCGTACTAAAAGCCATACTAACGTCCTACTCGTACTAAAAGCCCTGCTAACGTCCTACTCGTACTAAAAGCCCTGCTAACGTCCTACTCGTACTAAAAGCCCTGCTAACGTCCTACTCGTACTAAAAGCCCTGCTAACGTCCTACTCGTACTAAAAGCCCTGCTAACGTCCTACTCGTACTAAAAGCCCTGCTAACGTCCTACTCGTACTAAAAGCCCTACTAACGTCCTACTCGTACTAAAAGCCCTACTAACGTCCTACTCATACTAAAAGCCCTACTAACATCCTACTCATACTAAAAGCCCTACTAACGTCCTACTCATACTCATTTTGACGTCAATTTGAGTACGTGACGGTTGTGTATGCAAGTTTGCGTAGCCGATAAATGCCCGGATGGGTACTAACTTCCGGGAAGATTTTGTGTATGGATCGACAGGTTACTTTTCCTACTCAACCGCCCCCACAATGCATTGCGGTTTTTTTCAAACAGCATGGAATTATTATTTTTTTATTATATTTTCTGTATACTTCAGTGTAAATGGTCCGACAAACCATACACAATCAATCGTTTAGTAGACAGTATGTAGTATGTACACGTTGAGTATGTAGGAGGGAGGACGTTAGTAGAGCTTTTCGAACACAGTCACTGTCTTTACCACATACTAGCTCATAGACCAACCCAACTCAAACTAACTTCATAAGATTCTTATGTACTTTGAAACATCATCTGAGGATAAGCTATACTGTTCCTGCAGTGATTTTACGATTTCCAAGAGAAAGACAAAGACCGATATTTCATAATGTTAGTTGTTGTAGGCCTATTACTGTAATATCCACCCGGGAGGGAGAGACACAGAGGAGGCCTGGCCAGTTTTTATGGTCCACGAAAAATCCTTCACAGAACAACGATTGTTTGGTCAGAATCTAGAAATAAGACCCAGTCTCACATGCAGGCTGCCTTGTTCCAATCTAGTTCTTCCATCTTGCATTCGAATAAAAATATAAAAATAGCCTAAATTAAAAAGGGAGTCATCTGGAACCAAGTTTATACATTTACGAGAAGCTAAACAGTTTTATTTTATTTATTTATTTCGTATTTTTTTGCTGCCAAGTTGGTGACAATAGTGGTGGTGTGTTATAGCCTCTATACTAAATCAGTTGAAGTCAAGACTTTTGCACAGTCATTGCTGGAGTGAGTGAGTGAGAGTGTGTGTGTGTGTGTGTGTGAGTGAGTGAGGGAGGGAGGTAGGGAGTGAGTGAGTGAGTGAGTGAGTGAGTGAGTGAGTGAGTGAGTGAGTGAGTGAATGGGTGAGAAAATAAGTGAGTGAGTGAGTGTGTGTGTGTGTGTGTGTGTGTGTGTGTGTGTGTGTGTGTGTGTGTGTGTGTGTGTGTGTGTGTGTGTGAGTGAGTGAGTGAGTGAGTGAGTGACTGACTGTTTTCTCTGAATATATTACATGTCATTGTGTATTACTGATTCAAAAGGCTTTAGTTCGAGGCTATTAGCTGACTGAATACCTCCCTCTGCAGTGAATTTGAGACTACACATTAGACCCATGCTGTTATGGTGCCTTTACCACACATAAAGACTCAATTTCTCTCCTGCTTCGCGACACAGGGACTCAATACATGCCTGTTTCCTAGGTAACAGCATATAGGCATATCCCCTTTGTCCATGCATAATATGAATGCAATTCACATACAATCATCTCCGAGAATAGCAAATAGGACGTGTAGTGGTAGTGCAATGCTATACAAAGGAGTTTGCTTTGTATATCGTGCAAAAGTTCATTTATTTCAGTAATTCAACTTAAAATGCGAAAATAATACATTACATAGTCTCATTACATGCAAAGTGAGATATTTCAAGCCTTTATTTGTTATCATTTTGATTATTATGGCTTACAGCTTATGAAAACTCCAAATTCAAAATCTCAGAAAATTTAAATTTTACATTAAATCAATAAAAAAGGGATTTTAAATACAAAAATGTCGGCCCCTCTATAAAGTATAATCATCCATATGTACTCAGTACTTGGTTTGGGTCCTCTAATCCTTTTGCATGAATTCTTGCCTCAATTCCAATTCATTTTCCGTGATATTCTAATAATATGAGTTTCACCTGTAGGTCTCAGTGCAACCACACCACACTGCACTGCCAGCAGCTCTGGTTAACCCCCTTTAACCCCCTGTGTAGGTATGGAAGGTACCTCAACGCATCATGTTGTGATTTTATTTTGGGATCTTACTGCCACCCAGAGGTTAAACTGTCAACAGAATGAAAGCTGTTGTATGTGTGTCATACATCTGCAAACATCTGGGTCACTACAACACACACACACACACACACATTTAGTCATACAAAATTATATTACGCTTTTTTTTTTAAATATATTATTTTGGCATTTTTATGCTTTTATTGACAGTGTAGAGACATAGTTGAAATGGGGCAGAGAGGGGAGTGACATGCAGGGAGTGACATGCAGGTTCGACACCCGGGTCCGCTGCTGGCCGAGGCCCATGGGGGGGGGGGGGGGGCGCCCTACCAACTGAGCTAAGGGCGCCCCCAAAATTATATTACGCTTTTAGTATCCTACAGAACTTTAGTTAATGTGTATCGTAGCCTGGACATGATATATAACTTTCCATCAAGATTGAAGAAAATGTAGAAAATGCAGCATGTGAACATTTGAGTCGCGCCGGGAAATTAAGTTATCATTTTTAATATCTCAAAATCCACTTAACTGCTGGATAATACGGAAATAAAGATGTTTGAAGTATGCCCGATGATTGCGCAGAAAGATCAACTTTATGTGACTTAGGCGCTCCACTATCAGATGGATTGTGATAAACATTGCCCCTGCGTTCCAATCCCCATACTATCTACTATTTAGTACGGAAGAAAAAAGATTTAGGATGTCCCGATTCTTGTGGCCAGATTTAGGATGGATAGAAAGACCCGGATGTTCTACTACTTCCGGCCAAGATTTTTAGTGTTGAAAGCCATAGACATAATATTATGTCTATGTTGAAAACAGCATCCCATTTGGGCGATTCTGACCCACAATCCAGTGCGCAGGTGAAGTGACGTCACATCGACAGAGCCTCCATATGAAAACAAACGGAGATGCGACTGATACAAACGCAAGAGGCAAGATCAAGGCGCAATGTTATGAAAAGAGAGAAAAAGTATGTCCCAATTGTAGCATACTGCATCCTAACTAGATTATTTTTATTTACAGATGTAGTATGTAGAATAGAAAAAAGAAAGAGTATACAATTTGGAACGCAGGGAAACTTGGTTGAGAAATTCTTGTTCTCAGGATTAACCGCGATAACATTGGTGATCTCTTAACTTTTCCTCTAGCGCCATCATCAGGAGAAAAGTTTAATTTACTTTTCGTTTTACCTTCACATTTTGGTGTAAACCATACTCCAGCCCTAAGCCCATTTAGACCAGTCACAAAACTAAAAACAGGACAAAACATGTTTGTATATATCAATTTATTTAAACAGTAGCAATTTAAGATATTTGGTCCCCTGGTTTAAAAACAGCAACATTATTCAGATCCAGTTATAACTCTTAGAATTGGAAAAACAAAAAGCAACAGAAATGTGTTTGAAGTTTAAGGTGTACATACAAAACGGCTTCAGAAATGGTCAAAAACTAAAATCCATTTTTTTTCTGAAATGCGGTAACAGATCAAAGTGCTGGGATTATTTATTTTTCTAAAAACAGAGTGGCCATTCAGCTAGTCTTTTTGTAGTTTTCAAATTCTATATTTAAAATAGCAAAAATCATCTGTAATGATCCCAAATCTCGGTGCAATATGATGAGCACAACATTGGTTTTCATAATTCAGATTAAGAGGCGTTCAATGAAAAATGGATTTTCAAAATTCATCATTGTAGACAAAATATAAAAACTGATTCTGTGTGAGTGTCATATAACCTTAGGACATTTGTACATTTCTAAAAGTATTCCTTACAATCATTTGAAATATTTGTGCATTTTTTAAAAAGTGAGTGAGTGTCAGACACAGTCCTGTAAAAGCTATCCGGTAAGAATGGTTTAAAAAAAAAAAAAAAAAAAATTTACAAAAAGTGTTCGAAGAGGCACAGAGAGAGTTCAGTAGAGTTCACACTAGACACCGCAGCAAGAAAGAGAAGAAAAATATCTTTAAAAATTAAATTGAGTAGGAATGGCGTGAAGTATTGGTTGTGTCCATGGCTGTCAGGTTACAGAAAAGTGTTTAGGGCCACGGGAGAGAGTACGTTTGTTTTTATTCTGCAATTTGAGTAAAAAGTCGACAATATTAAGAAAAATTGTTGAAATAGAATGTTTCGAATAAAAAAAGTTGAAGTTGTAAGGATGTGGACAGATTCAAACTTCCGGGATCAATGACTCATAAGCAAAACGTTATTAAAACCCAAGCGATTCCTCTTTGCTATCGTCACAGGACAGACAATGGGCTACAACCTTGTTTTGACTGAAAGCAGACGTCCTCTAAGCTCCACTAATAACATTGCTCTCTACTTGCAGCGGGCTGTGAGACGAGAGCACAGGGACCGTCTAATAATCGCAACACCAAGACAAGAATATCCAATCCCTTCACTCTGATACAGTGCAGTTATTAGTGGAGCTGAGAGGACATCTGCTTTCATAAAAAAAAAAAAAAAAAAAAAAAGTTTTTGGCCCATTGTCTGTCTGTCTGTCTGTCTGTCTGTCTGTCTGTCTGTCTGTCTGTCTGTCTGTCTGTCTGTCTGTCTGTCTGTCAACCATCACAAAGATGCATCGTTTATGTTTAATAACGTTTGGCTTACGAGTTACTGACCCTAAAAGTTCGAATCTGTCCAAATATATCTCCAACTTTACCACAGTCTCCAACTGTCTATATCATTCTGACCATTGTATTTCAACTATAATCTCGACTTTGACTATTTTTCCTCTTAATACATCATAAGAAAAAATAAATCGAATTTTCTCTTTCCCGTTGCCGTGACACTGTCCCATATTCATCTAATTGGCCGTGAGCATTTCTTTCAGTCTATACGTCCTCCGCCTCCTCTTCATCCTCGTAGTATCGGTTTCGTTTGATAATTTCTTCCACGGACAGTGTTTCCTCTTCCTCCTTCCCGTCCCCCTCCTCACTGTCCCAGAAGCCCACGTCCTGAGACCCTCGGCTGGCTGACACCTCTCCCTCCACGGGGGACAAAGACATTTCAGTGGGGGTCTCCTGGCGTTTCACAGGCTCCATATCTTCATCCAAAACATCTCCAAGGTCCTTCTCCATCTCCTCTTCCATATCCTGCTGCCCAGGTTTGGATACCCCTTTAGTAAAATCATTTTCGGCAATTTTTTCGCTTTCTGGCATCAATTCTCTCAATTCTTCCTCCTCGTCTCCTGAGCTAGTGTGGACGTCAACACAGCTGTCTTCGGTCGGGTTTTTTTCGCCATCAATCGACTGGTGCTCCATAGGGGAAGATTCAGGGCTTGCGTCCGTTTGCGGAGGTGTAGACGGACTTTCTTTCTTGGCGTTAGCGGCCACAGTGAAAGCCAGACTGCGCTCTTTGAGGGAGGAGCTTCGGCGTAGGCATGGCGACCCTCTCTCCTGCTCAGAGGGGGTGTCCTCTCCCTCCGGCGGCCATTTTGCACGGATTAGCTTACTAGCGGAGCCGGCGTCCGTGCTGGTTATTCCTCCTCCTCCGCTCTGACTGGTCGAGGTCGAGGTTGTGTCTTCAAGCTCCGTCTTAGGAGGCCAGGAGATCTTCAGCCTAGGAAGAGAGAGAGATAGAGATATTTTTAGTCAAGTTAAGTTAGTTACTTCAATTTGTCAATTTACACAAGGCACATTCCTCTAGTCTAGGCCATCCTACCCTCAACCCCTTGGGGAAATTCAGGTATCAGAGTATAAGTATAATTGACAAACAATGAAATGGACAAACAATAAAAGTCAGTTAATTAAGTCAATAAAAAGTGAAATTATATAAAAAATATTGCACAAATTAAAATAGTATATATAAAAAAAGAGCAGTAAGTAAATTTAGTCAATTCTGTACACAGAGCACATTGAAATGGGTCCTTACGCATTTCCTTTTTCTCAGCCATAAGACATAAGTAGATATACAGGTCCTTCTCATATAATTAGCATATTGTGATAAAGTTCAATATTTTCTGTAATGTACTGATAAACATTAGACTTTCATATATTTTAGATTAATTACACACAACTGAAGTAGTTCAAGCCTTTTATTGTTTTAATATTGATGATTTTGGCAAAAAAGTAAAGAAAAACCAAAAATCTCAAAATTAGAAAAAAGTCAACCTTCAAATAATTATGTTCAGTTATGCACTCAATACTTGGTCGGGAATCCTTTCGCAGAAATGACTGCTTAAATGCGGCGTGGCATGGAGGCAATCAGCCTGTGGCACTGCTGAGGTGTTATGGAGGCCCAGGATGCTTCGATAGCGGCCTTAAGCTCATCCACAGTGTTGGGTCTGGTGTCTCTCAACTTCCTCTTCACAATATCCCACAGATTCTCTATGGGGTTCAGGTCAGGAGAGTTGGCAGGCCAATTGAGCACAGTAATACCATGGTCAGTAAACCATTTACCAGTGGTTTTGGCACTGTGAGCAGGTGCCAGGTCTTGCTGAAAAATGAAATCTTCATCTCCATAAAGCTTTTCAGCAGACGGAAGCATGAAGTGCTCCAAAATCTCCTGATAGCTAGCTGCATTGACCCTGCCTTTGATAAAACACAGTGGACCAACACCAGCAGCTGACATGGCACCCCAGACCATCACTGACTATGGGTACTTGACACTGGACTTCAGGCATTTTGGCATTTCCTTCTCCCCAGTCTTCCTCCAGACTCTGGCACCTTGATTTCCAAATGACAGGCAAAATTTGCTTTCATCCGAAAAAAGTACTTTGGACCACTGAGCAACAGTCCAGTGCTGCTTCTCTGTAGCCCAGGTCAGGCGCTTCTGCCGCTGTTTCTGGTTCAAAAGTGGCTTGACCTGGGGAATGCGGCACCTGTAGCCCATTTCCTGCACACGCCTGTGCACGGTGGCTCTGGATGTTTCTACTCCAGACTCAGTCCACTGCTTCCGCAGGTCCCCCAAGGTCTTGAATCGGCCCTTCTCCACAATCCTCCTCAGGGTCCGGTCACCTCTTCTGGTTGTGCAGCGTTTTCTGCCACACTTTTTCCTTCCCACAGACTTCCCACTGAGGTGCCTTGATACAGCACTCTGGGAACAGCCTATTCGCTCAGAAATTTCTTTCTGTGTCTTACCCTCTTGCTTGAGGGTGTCAATGATGGCCTTCTGGACAGCAGTCAGGTCGGCAGTCTTACCCATGATTGCGGTTTTGAGTAATGAACCAGGCTGGGAGTTTTTAAAAGCCTCAGGAATCTTTTGCAGGTGTTTAGAGTTAATTAGTTGATTCAGATGATTAGGTTAAGAGCTCGTTTAGAGTACCTTTTCATGATATGCTAATTTTTTGAGATAGGAATTTGGGGTTTTCATGAGCTGTATGCCAAAATCATCAGTATTAAAACAACAAAAGACCTGAAATATTTCAGTTGGTGTGCAATGAATCTAAAATATATGAAAGTTCAATTATTATCATTACATTATGGAAAATAATCAACTTTATCACAATATGCTAATTATGAGAAGGACCTGTATATAAATAAATATTGCCCCAACACTATTACACTACCTGCTGCAACTTGTGAGTCAGTAAAAAGTGAGTAACATTGCACATAACTAACATTTAATATAAAAGACCCAGAGGTAGACCTTAATAAATCAATATTAAACAATAACACTACCTGCGTGTCTCGGTGGGCTTGTCAGACTTCTCAACTGACCCCTGTCCCAGTGCTTCCATCGTGGCCATCAGCACGTTGACTTTGGCCAGAGGAGAGTCCTCCACACTGGGGCTTTCCAGCTCCGTCGCCTGGCCCGGGCTCTTCTGGATGGTTGGCTTGGAGGTGGAGTTTGGTGTGTTTTGAGTGTGTGATTCGGGGGATGTCTCTCCGCTGTCTCCCTTGCCCTCCCAGAGCTCCTTGTGGGGTCGGTGGCCAAAGCCCTCGTCGTAGTTTCCCTTGGCCTTGAACAGCTGGCTGAAGTGAGGCTTGCAGTAAACGTTGTTGTGCAGAGAGGCGTAGTTTGCCAAACTGACCAGGAGAGGGAGACAGAGAGACACAATTAGAAAAACTAAAAGAGCAGCTTAATGAGTCGGTTTTCCATGTCATTTTGTCCTGTCTTTACCCTCCTATTGCTATATACTACTACTACTACTACTACTACTACTACTACTACTACTACTACTACTACTACTACTACTACTACTACTGTTACAGTGTATTTAGATGTGTGGGGGTGTATTGACGAAAATATTAAAACAAAGTATAAAAATAATGCGATTTTAGAGCTGCTTTTTAAAAAAAAAAGTATTAACTTTTATTTTTCCAGGAATATTCCTATTGAAATTTAAAATGGGAGTCCTGGCCAAGAAGCTAGCATAAAAACAGAAAAGTTTCACATTTAAAATAAAATACAAGACTCAAAACACGGTTTGCATGTAATATTGGTGGGTGATCCTGTTTTAAACCGTCCTATTACTATACTACTTCAGTGTATTCAGATCATGATTTGTGGGGTGGTTTTGTGAGAGGCGAAGTTTGCCAGACTGACCAGGAGGGGGAGACAGACAAAATTAGCATTAACCTTTCCTTTGCATGATTTATTTTTTTTTTTTTTTTTATCTAATTGCACTGACATTTAAAGTATTATGCTAGATTATCTCATTACAAAACGGTGCCCCCCTGGGCCGGGCCCAGCAGCAGACCCGGGTATATTTCCCGCCCGCGGTCGTTCTCTGCATATCACTCCCCTCTCTGCCCCATTTCACCTCTGTCTCTCTGCACTATCAATAAAGTATGAAAATGCCCACAAAATATATAAAAAAATATTTTAAAAAAGTAATCATAATGTCTGTGTGGTCATTGATTGATTGATGTCTGCGGTCCTCCCCAGTACCTGAGTTTGGTGTTGCAGTGTGAGCAGCGGAAGCAGGAGGAGTGGAAGACGTGCTGGTTGGTGGCCAGACGCTCCAGAGGGTAAACGGTCTTCTGACAGGACACACAGCTCTCTCTCACCGGCAGACGGAAGCTCTACACACACACACACACACACACACACAGTATTAGGTTTATTGACAAGGTACGTTCACACATACAGTGAATTTGCTGTGAACTGATGGTGCACAGATACAACATAAATAGCAACATACAATATAATTCAATTAAAGCAGGTCAAATAATATAATTAGAACATTTTATATTTACAATAAAAATATTATTAAAAAGAGAAATACGTGCAATTTAGCTCTTTAAAAAGGAGAGTTGTACAATTTTGCATAGTGAGCAGAATGATTCATAATTAGAAATGTGAAAATAGTTCATTTTTAAACATAAGGTTGTGTGTCAATGTGTTGAAATAGACTGTTTATGCAGTTGTACTTTAATATAACGTGTCGTGTCTGTTTGGATTTATACAAGGGGCTTTGTTTATGAAGTTGGTGGCAGATAAATATAATAAATGTGTATTGGTCTGTATGAGTTTGTGTTTTTCTGTGAGTGTCTCACCTTGGAGGTCTTGAGCTGACTGGAGGGCGTGCTGGTCGCAGAGCCTGGTGGTTGAAATAACAGTGTGAGGAAATAGTAGTGACACGATCTGAACACTAGATGGAGCTGTTTACATGTTTAATACAATATGAAGAAGCCAGGATGAAGGAGTGGATAAAGTTTAGAAAATAATGTGATTCCTGTTCTTAGACAATTCATTTGAGTTAACACTACAGTTACTGCATGTAGTAGATACAACATGATACATCTTACATTTTATATATATTTATAAATCTTAAATATATCTTAACTGTAACTGTTCTGCTGTCCATCTTGGCCAGGTCTCTCTTGTAAAATAGATTTTAACCTCAATGAGACTAACATGGTTACATAAAGGATAAGTAAATAAAGAAATAAAGAAAAAAAAATTGATTTCACTGGGTAATGCCTTCCAGAAGTTGACTGCCCTTTATGGAGGAAGCTCACTGGTTCCGGTAAGTCTTAAAGTTTTATATTTTTCCATTACCTAAACCTTAAAAAACATTTTAAGTAACCTATACTGTCTAAATCACCACCTTCCCTTTAAAGAGGAGAGAATTCCTTTCATCTAGCGTCTTATGACATCACATGGGGAGTGAATTACCGTTGGTGCTTTCCGAGGTGAAAACTTTCCTGCTGATCGGTTCAGACTCTGGAGTCTGTAAGAAGAAAAATAATGTTGTGTTTATTTGCTAGTGTTGTGTTAATTGTTTAAAAAGGTGCAGTCAGTGATTCTGGAGAACGCTTGTTGTCAAAATCACTTTCAGTCAAAATCAGGGAATATCTCCTCACGATCCGTTTACCTGTGTGCATGAAAAATCTAGTGTTAATTCACGGCCTAGGCTTTGGAAACAGGCGTGTTGCGAGCTACGGTGGGCCTCCTTTTTTAAATACCCTTTGTTTACATACCTGTTTACAGAGCCTAGGCTGTGTATTAAAACCTAATTTTTTTTGTTTAACATACAAGGTACGGACAGGTAGCGGATCGTGAGGAGATATTCCCTGATTTTGACAAAAAGTGAGTTTGACAACAAGCGTTCTCTAGAATCACTGACTGCACCTTTAAATAGAAAGCATGTCATAATATTTCGCCTGTAACTATATATTGAACAGGAACTAAAGAGAGCGTATGTAGTTTTCTCCTCACCAGGTCCAGAGTGCAGGGAGGAACGTTCTCCTTCTGCTTCCCAGAGAATCCGTCCATCTGGTCGCCCTGAGCAACAAACACAACACAGGAAGGTCAACAACTAAAATATACAAAACATATTTTCCATTTTTATATTAGGGACAAAAAGATGAGCACAGATAGCCTTTTATTAGATAGATTTGGAGAGAGACAGAGTTGAAATGGGGTAAGGAAGGGAACATCATGCATAGAACGACCCCGGCTGGATTCTAACCCGGGTCTGCTGTGAAGAGGACTGAGCCTCTATGGGGGGGGGTAGGGCTCTAACCAATACACTACTATTTACGACCCTCTCTCAAGTGCAAAGTTAGTTTAGATGATTGGATACAAAAATAAAAGCTGCATAAAACCCAATAGTGATACAGTTTGTAATGCATCTGGTTAAAGAATTTTATTTGTATTGAGTGACAAACTATCTTGTGGTTGAGACATGTTCCTACGTGCCTATACTGAAGTGAGGAAGGTACAAGATTAGCAGAACACTGAGATGTGTTACAGTTGCATTCACACATTTAGGATGTGGCTTTAACTGTGGTGTCACTGCATGTCGGTAAATAAAACCACCGTGTGAACAATTTGTGTGAGTTTAAACTTAGCAGAGAGAGGTAGAGAGAGAGGTAGAGAGACGGAGAGAGAGAGGTAGAGAGAGACAGAGAGAAAGAGACAGAGAGAGAGCGAGAGCGAGAGAGAGAGAATGGAAACAGCCTCAGATATTCTAGTAATAGTCTATACCGTCTGACTATTTTAGAAGTTATGAGATCGTGATGAAACTATAGTTGACCAGAGTAAGTCTTAAGCGCATCACAGGTTTGCATATAAAGATAGATTGTCTGAAATAATCCTCAATGTTTTATCTATTTACTACTTTTAAAAACTCAACTACTTAGTTCAGAATTCCTCATGCAGCGACAGAAGTTACGCACTATAGCTTTAAGTCAAATTTTAGCCTGAACATTTCGGAACCAATTTACTTTACTTATTTTGAATGCATGTCACTAGTAAGGTAAAAGTACAGATACTCCGAGTACCACTGTTATTATTAGGTCAAAACTGGAGGCCTCATATTAGCAGAAAAAAATAAACGAACTACTGTCTTGCTGGAAATAACAGACCTGTAGAATGCAGCGATTGACCAATCAGAACAGAGTATTTATCAGTGCCATGTAATAAGTTGTTTTAAAGAATGATTGACAGGTGGACTCACGCTGCCTGTGGTGGGAGTGACGTCCTGTTTGGAGATGGCAGCTTGGTACAGAGCCATTCTGTCCCGGAGAGGAGTGGAGTCAGCCAGCGTCCCGTCTGCAACAACAACACATTACGTCAAGAGGTTTACAGCAATGGTATATTACATTACATGTCATTTAGCAGACACCTTTATCCAACGCGACGTACAACTGGAGCACACATTCACACACCGATAGCAGCAGCAGCTACCACGCAGGGTGCAAGCTAACTATCAGGAGACATTTGGGGTTCAGTGTCTTGCCCAGGGACACTTGGACATGTGGCGGGTGTCCCTACAAATGTATTCCTTTTATGTCAACCAAGTTATAATTTTTCTCATGTCATGAATATGTAGAACTATTTTCTCAGGCCTATTTTCAGATACCATGAAAATGCCATTAAATACTACACACTACGCCTTTAAAGCTCCCCCACAGAGCAGTGAACAGTACAGCTAGTCCTCAGTTAACTTTGTTCCACAGCTGATATTCGTCCGTTTACAGAAACTGTCCATTAGTTGTTTGGAACGTTTTGGGGGAATTCTAGAACACTCGACAATCGTTCACTAGATGAAGATTTATTTTTTCTTTCCTCCCGGTTCAGTCCGAGTTCAGAATGTCCTGGTTAGTCATGCAGGCCGCGTATGGGATCATGAGGTTAGGGGAGGGTGGGGGGTGTGTGTGTGTTTTTCCTGTCTCTCTATGTCTTTGTGTGAGTCTCGGTGTGTGTGTGTGTCTCTCTATGTATGTTTTGTGTGTGTGTGTCTGTGTGTGTGTGTGAGTGAGTGTGTTTTTCTCTCTCTCCATGTCTGTGTGTTTCGGTGTCTGTGTCTCTCTATGTATGTTTTGTGTGTTTTTCTGTCTGTGTGTGTGTGTGTGTGTGTGTGTGTGTGTGTGTGTGTGTGTGTCAGTGTGTTTTTCTGTCTCTGTGTGTGTGTGTGTGTGTGTGCGCGTCTCGGTGTGCGTGTGTGTATACAGTGGGGTCCGTCTCTTCCCGTCTGCTGATCTCAACAGTTCATATTCGTCACTTCTCGTCTTTTCACTTGTAGGACGGATGTAATCCATCCAGAGGAAAGCTGGACATTCTGTCACATAACAATGGCCTCATTTCCACGGAGGGGTTCATTTCGGTTCGTTGGTTAAATAACTTAGGGAGAAGGGCTGAGATTAAATAAGTTTTTCTCCTTCTCACCCCTTTTCAAACGAGTAAAGTATGAGAGGGGATATGCGAAATGACACATTTCAATGTAACCAACCATTGACTAATAAAGTAACTTAACTTAAGTGTTTGGCAGTTTATTTTAATTTGTGGTTTTTATTGTGAGTAAATATTACTTTGCTGTAACTGTCCACTTGCTTCATCATTTCATTTTATTCTTTATTATTATTTCTCTTTACTAAATAAATAAATAAATTCAGTTCAATTTATTTGCCTTTCCACTGTTAAATGTTGGGAAGGGAACCAAAATAAGCAGGCCAAGGCGTACCTATTTTTCTGTCACACTTTCGTTGGGGTACCAAGTCGTGCCAAAAGGGTCCCAAAAGTGTGGAGCTACACACTGCTCTATTGATTGGTTGATTAGCTGGCCCATGGTCTGTCTGGCATAAACCCCACCTTCAAAGTAAGGGTGCTGTATGCAATGGAAACACAATGCAAGCCAGATCTAGGGTAACCGTGACCTGCTAAACCACAATGTGCTACTCAGTCAAAAACAAAGCAAATGTCCTTCAAAACACTGATAGAACAGTCATAGAATACAAGGCTGGATGGGCACATGATGTCACTCAAACTCCCCCCTCCCCTTCGCCATAACCAGACCATGTTATGCTTTCATGAGCATGCAGCAGTAGCCTTGAGGTTACTCTAGATAATATCCTAGACAGTATACTTTTGGATTGTTGCAATTATTATTATTTTTTTGTATAGGAACAAATGTGTAGCATGAACCAATTCCACACACACACACACACACACACACACACACACCACAGCATGTTAGGCCTAAGCTAATGAGCTATGCCTGTCCCTAGCTGAACCTTTAAAAAGACTCAAGCAGCACAATAATAAAACATATATAAAGCAGCATATTTGTCCACTCCTTTATTGATAAGAGCATTTAAAACTTGAATAAATATCCATTAAAAAAAAAGGGTACGTAGAACAGACATAGAAAGGGGAGATTAAATTGCAATAAATCCCGAGTTAACTATGGAAAATCATGTGAATAATGCCCATTAAATATTTATATATGAATAAATAAATAACTACCTCCTAGTAGCTGGTCCATGCTGGAAGTGTTATCGCTGCTTCCTCTGCGCTGCCTCGACACCTGCAACAAACAAACAAACACAGCAATTAAACATAAGAGCTTCAATGTGGCCTTTACAAACACACACACACACACACACACACACACAGAAGACATACAGAGAAAGACAGAGAGGGAGAGACCCACACACACACACACACAGAAGACATACAGAGAAAGACAGAGAGAGAGAGAGGGAGAGACACCCACACACACACACACACAGAAAGACATCCGATGCTCACATGTTTCGAACAGCAAAGCAAACAGTGTCAGCCCTTTAGGAAGATCAAAGTGTAGACGGACGAGTGCAAATGCATGACAAGAGAGATTTCAAGAAGACCGTGTGTGTGTGTGTGTGTGTGTGTGTGTGTGTGTGTGTCGTCCAAACCACTCTAATCCCCTTATGAGCTCAGAGAGAAGGAACCTACTTAGACAGACACTACCGTCTGTCCACAACCGCCAGCCAAAACAAACTCCACTAAACCGATTTCTCTGCCGCGTTTTTTTTTTTTTTTTTTTTTTTAAACACATATGTTCAGAACTACAATTGATTTGAACCAGAAAACATGTGATCTACAGGATCTACTCTTCAAGGTGTAGTGTCTCAAGGGAATTGTAGTTTTTCAGAACAGACATTTTTAATATAATATTCATAAGTATGTTTTTTATATAATCACTTGAATTTTTAAGTTGTTTTACTCCCTTAGAATGAGCCTTTTCTATCTACATAGGAGCGGGTCACCCTATACACGGAGGCAGCTATGTTGCACCGCCATGTTTCTACAGTAGCTCAGAAGAACGGACAAACTTAATGTCCTTACGTGTTTAATATGTAGTGGGCGTCCTGGGGGAACACACCCGTTGGAAGACCAAGAAGAAGAAGAAGTACTATAGAATAAATAACTAAATACATCTTCACCTCATCACTTGATATTGTGGAAAGACTTGAGGCAGTGGTGGATGATGCCATCTTTTAGTAACTATAGCTTCTTGTCCTTGAAGGCCACCGTAGCTTCTGTAAATTCTAACCAAAGGGCACTAAGCAAGGGAGCGTTGCAATCTAGAATCTCACCCATAGATGCCACTAACTACTCTTAATATTACACACTGTACCTTTAAAAAACTCGCCGATACATGTCATGGGTGTGAATCCACGGTCTTATACGTTTCAATCTTGCGAACAAGTCTTAAATCTGTTGCCGTCATAAAACATGAAGTAAGTGATACACCAAAAGGGAATATTGTGTAATATAAGTCAAATATTTTCATCATGAGAGCACACACACACACACACACACACACACACACAGACACACACACTTCTCCTGAAGTTCGGATATCACTAGATCAGGCCGCGACTTGCCTTTCAGTACAACACCTGCTCCATAGATTTACCTTGAAAAAAAATGTCGGGAAAATCGTTGTACTTTTCCATCGGTGTATGTTACGGATACGGTGCCAAGTTGATGATAGAGTGAGACTAAGTGAGTGAGTGAAAGAGTGAAAGAGACTGTGAGTGAGTGAAAGAGTGAAAGAGACTGTGAGTGAGTGAGACTGTGAGTGAGTGAGCGAAAGAGTGAAAGAGACTGTGAGTGAGTGAGTGAAAGTGAGAGAGACTGTGAGTGAGTGAGTGAATGAGTGAGAGAGACTGTGAGTGAGTGAGTGAAAGTGAGAGAGACTGTGAGTGAGACTGTGAGTGAGTGAGTGAATGAGTGAGAGAGACTGTGAGTGAGTGAGTGAATGAGTGAGAGAGACTGTGAGTGAGAGAGACTGTGAGTGAGTGAGTGAGCGAGTGAGTGAGCGAGTGAGACAGAGTGAGAGACAGAGTGAGTAAGTGAGTTGAGTGAGTGAGTGAGTGAGTGAGTGAGTGAGTGAGTGAGTGAGTGAGTGAGTGAGTGAACGAGTGAGCGAGTGAGTGAGTGAGTGTTATAGGTGAGTGAGTGAGTGAGTGAGTGAGTGAGTGAGTGAGTGAGCGAGCGTATGTGTGGACTGACTGCAGGCTTCAGCAAGTCAAAGTTGGGAAATATTTCACAAGTGCAAACAAAGACGAGGAAGATTAAATAAGTTTGGTTCGGACAAGTTTATAAAAAACGATGGTTCAGCAGCAGTGAATGTTTGGCATCTAGGGAGTCACTTACACAACACAAAACACTGTTACTGTGTGTTTGTTATCAACACCAAGTACTCTACATTTGTGTGTCTAAAATTTGGCGAAGGGTCCCATTTGTTTAACATTGTTATTGCTTATAAAAAGGGGTTTACGTTTGTGCTAGTCAATTTATTGAACACAATAAAATACAATCTATCCATCCCTGTAGGTTAAATTAGGTTAGTTACAGTTGCTCCATATTAGAAAATAAATGTATACTGTATAAAGAGAAATTGGTTTGTAAGTGTGAAACAATATTTGCTTTCTGCCACCACACTTAAAAGAGGAACTAAAGAACAGCTACCAAGCACTCTGTTTGTGTGTCTAACATTTGGTTAAGGATCCCATTTGTTTAAAATGTGTGTTGCTTATCAGTTTAATTTTGTATTATTTCTACAAGTTCAATACATTGACTATCTATCCCTCTCTATCTCTCCAGAGGGAAATTCAGTTTGCTAATGTCGCTCTAATTTACAATAGATATGTTATGTACGTACAAAAAAATTGGTCTGTAAGTGTAAGATAATGTGCTTAATGCCACCACACTTAAAAGAGGAACTAACAGCGTCACACTGTGCACTGCTCTCCCTCGCTGCTCGACAACACATCCACAGAGTGTGAAGATCAACAGTTTGAGAGAAACTTGACAAACGCACTGTTAGATTAATGTGAACACTATAGTTTATACACCTTCCTGCTGCTAGACGCACACACACACACACACACACACACACGCACACGTCTCCTCTCTCATTCACACACACACACCAGTCACCTCTCACACACACTATATTGCCTCACGAACCGCTACCCGTCTGTACTGTGTGTGCGCTGAAAAAAAAAAAAAAAAAAAAAAAGTAAATACACAGCCTAGGCTTTGTAAACAGACATGATGCTAGCTACAGTGAGCCCCCTTTGTTTACATACCAGTTTACAGAGCCTTGGTTGTGTATGGACATTGGATTTTTTCCAGTACACACACAGTATGGACAGGTAGCGGATCGTGAGGAGATATTCACTGATTTTGACAAACAAGGGTTCAAAAGAAACTGCCATCATCACCACCAGAATAAAAACGCATCATTCCCCAACGGGTGGCTTATCTTCCAGAGCACAGTGCTGCAGCTTTGAAATTAGGAAAGGGTGTGTGTGTGTGTGTGTGTGTGAGAGAGAGAGAGGAGACTGTGGTGTGTGTGTGTGTGTGAGAGAGAGAGGAGACTGTGGTGTGTGTGTGTGTGTGTGTGTGTGTGTGTGTGTGTGTGTGTGTGTGTGTGTGTGTGTGTGTGTGTGTGTGAGAGAGAGAGAGGAGACTGGTGTGTTTGTGACTTGTGTGTGTCAGAGACTGGTTTGCGTGTGTGTGTCAGAGACTGTTGTGTGTGTGTGTGTCAGAGACTGTTGTGTGTGTGTGTGTGTCAGAGACTGTTGTGTGTGTGTGTGTGTGTGTGTGTGTGAGGGGTGTGTGTGTATATCAGAGGAGGGGGTAGTAAACATGTGTGTGTGGGAGGGTTGTGTGTGTATATCAGAGGAGGGGGTAGTAAACATGTGTGTGTGGGTCTGTGGGATGTAAACAAGCAGCCGGCGGGATCAGTCGACTGGACAAAGAATCCAACCGCTAATCCTGAGACTATTAAAGCTCTCATTCAGACTGACTCAAGACTGACACACACACACACACACACACACACACACACACACACACACAGGCAAATCTTGTTTTTTCCTGTTTGTTTTTTTCAAAGACTAGTCAATTTTGAGATTTGTCAAATTTGCTTGATTTTGATTTGGCAGTATCCAAAATCTGTTCTGTGTAAACTTGACACTAAAAAAAAGGTTGTCAAGATGAAATAGAAATGAGCTTATGAGATATTAACTCATGCTCAACTCTCACCAAAACAGAGACAGAGGAAGAAGGTATATCTATTAAAAAGAACAAAATGTGTTACCATAATTATGCAGACACAGTAAGAGAGTAAGTGCATTGGTTTGGTCGATTGTGCTATATAAATAAACTTGCCCTTGCCGCATGAGTTAATATCCTCCTAAGAGCCCTTAAATGACCCGGTTGACACAATAACACAGTTGCAAAGCGCACAGACACACTTGAAAGGAGCCACTGATGGAGTTAGTTAGCCCATGAAGAGGCCTTTGACGAGCTGATTCCATTACAGACACTTTGCAGTTTGTCCTCTCAATGAGGCTCTTTCAGAACACCACTAAGTAAAACAAACAGGCAACACAAAAACGTAATAAACATTCTCTTATCTATACCAATGTAATATATATTAAAACAATTAAATTAAAAAATAAATTAAAAATAAATCAACAACATGCGTAGTTGTCCTTGCGTTCTAATTAATAAAAAAAAATAGAAAAAATACACAACCTTTTTGTGTATGTGTTTTGATCTATACCAATGTAATGTTAATACAAATTTCAAACATACCACCCCATGACCGCTAAGTAAACCCAACAGGCAACACAAATGCAGAATAAAAATATAAAATCAGGCGTGTGTGTCTTGGGGGGGGGATATAGCCGGTAGTCTGTTCACAGGCTAAACAAAGAAAGGTATAGAGGCCTAGCATAGCTGTCATGGGCTGGTGTGTTTGTTGTAATCCCTTTTTTTAAATTTAATTGTATTAATATTACATTGGAATAGATAGATACAAACACATGACACATTTTGGGTATTTTTTATGAATTTATCCATTTATTTTTTTCTATTTTTCTTGATTTATTAGAATGCAAAAAGAACTACATGCATGTTGTCGAATTGTATTTTATATAATTATTATTTTACTGTTATATTATTTTACCTCAATTAATCTTTTTATTTCTCTAATTTAATATTCTCTTCCCTTAATATATATTTTTTTTCTCAACAGAAAATTATGTCTACATGTTGAGCAGTATAAAAAAAAAAAAAAAAAAAAAAAAAAGGTACATTTTGATAATAAAAAAAAAATAATAATAAAGTGTCACCATAGCTACCTCTCGTGCAGACGGACGGAGAAAAGGTCACAGAAAAAAGGGAGAAAGACGAAAAGCAAAAAGCCGGTGTTGTGTTTCGAATGTACGTCTGAATCCAGCAGTGACGGTGTATCAGAGAGGGGAACGGACTGGGTTACTGTGGGGAGACAGACGGGGGTGTGAGGGGGAGATTTGGGGGATAGATGGTTTAGGGGAGGGGACAGGGGCTGGTGGGAGTGGGACAGGCCTCAGGGAGCAGGTGTTAGAGTGTGTGTGTGGGTGGGGGGGTAAAGGGTGTGTGTGGGGGGGGGGATATCAAAAGAGGGGGTGTGGCAGGATAAAGGCAAAGTGTGCCATGGTTTATCAAAGGTTTCAATATTATGCATTTACTTGTTCTTCGATGCATTTATTTTCTATATTTACTTTTGTTTATATAGTTTGCTATATTTATAATTTTTATATTTTATTTATTGCTTTTTTTTATTATTCATACATTTTTATCCATATTTTTTTCGTGTAGAATTTTAATTATTATTTTTTATTAATAAGTATTTTCTCTCTTCTCTTCTCTTCTCTTCTCTTCTCTTCCTTTTTTGTTTGTTTAATCTTTGGATGTTTGGTAGATCATTTATGGTAAACCTGATTTGTGGTTCAGTATTTGTATTGGTGGAATTTATGACTCTTTTGTTGAATAAGAAAAGTGTGCCATGTGTTACAGATGGTAATGGGTGTGTGTGTGTGCGCGCGCAGTTTTTTTTTGTGTGCGTTTTCTTAACCGTGTCAGCATATATCGGCGGGGGGCGTACAGGGTGGAGTCACTATTTGGGACAGGCGGAGCAGCTGGTGTAGGGGGCGACAGTGTGTGTGTGTGTGTGTGTGTGTCCCTGTGTGTTTATGAGCGCGTGTGTGTGTGAGAGATCATGTGTGTTGGAGGGAGGGTTTTGGTTTGCTGGGGGTCAATTAATTTCAGAGTGCCTCATGGCTGCAGGCTTTCCCCAGGGAGGGGAGGGGACAGAGGGGGGTGTTCACATAGAGCAGCCTTTTGGGGGTGGGGGTGGCTCTATATTATGGAAAGGCTACTACAGCTACATGCTAGCAGCTGAGTGAGCTAACCTGGATCCCTGTAAAGTTGACCAGTTTAATGCATTGCTGAAGACTCACTTTTGTTGCATTGGCCTTTAAAAAAGGTGCAGCGTGTAATATGACATCATCAAGTAAGTTCTAGAAAGTTCTAGAATGCAACGCTCCCTGGGTAACCCCAACCCTTTAGAATAATAACAGAAGCTACAGTGGCCTTCAAGGACAAGAACTATTCTAAATTTTAAACAATGCACCTGATGACATTCCAACTATGACACTTCCAAAATTGCAGTGACAAGGCCTTGGTCCAAGGTATGGAGAAATATGGACATATATGAGACCCTTTCTAAGGGAAAAAAATAATCATTCTAAAACAAAATTCAGCTATTATGCACTAAATTAAAACGTACTTATAGATATTATAATTATTTTCTACAAAATCTGCGAGGAAATAAAACCCAAAAGTTGAGACTTTGACACTCTGTTGTTTTGCATTGTATCTTGTTCAGCACTTTGGTCAACTGATGCTTTTAAATGTGCTATAGAAGTAATTTTGACTTTATGTGAGCAGAAAGTGTAATAAGTTATAGCTATTTTAGTATGGTAGAGAAAGATTTAGGATGTCCCAATACACGTGGTCAGATGAAGCATGCTGAAAAATACCCAGATGTCCTACTACATCCGGTTGGGATATTTAGTGTGGATA
>OX442360.1:30523060-30630560 GCA_949357725.1 Hyperoplus immaculatus
GGATGGGATGGGTCTGGTGATCTCATTTGCGATGCTCTTACAACACATAGCAAGCACAGACAAAAGCCAATGAGAAATCCTATTGTTAATCCCTCCAAAAACTGTATTGAAAACGCATATATGGGGAGGTATGTATAACCTTTATCTATACAGGTAAATCCCATTGAGAGCTGTTCCCATTCCCACGTTACCATTCACACACATTCTTACACCGATAGCAGCAGGCTGACTATCGACACATAAGATATATGATAAACATAGGTGTGGCAGTTTTTGAGTAACTCCCACATACATTGCCCTATTGCTGTACTGTGTATAGTCGCCATTATTCCAAATGTGTTAATCCGAAAGTAGCTGGAAATAGTCCTCTATAAAAGCACAGTTTACTCTTGTTTGAGTAGCAAAGATAATTAGGGCTGCGTTATTTCGAAAACATTTCTAATTGCAATTGTTGTGAATGATATTGCGATACTCTTCAGTCTTTATGCCTAGCTAAACTATTCCTTGTTACAATGTTTGATTGTAAAAAAAAATAATTCAAACTTCACATATAGACCAATGAGGCCTAGGAGCCAAGTAAAAAAATATCCAATCCTAGTCCGAGTGACACATTTGCTGACAGTACGAATAACAACATCTTTATCCTTTAAGCAGATCGGTGAATGATGCTAGGTGGGTGATGTCTGAGCCTGTCTCTCTTCTTTACACTTAACATATTAAACAAACCAGATATAAACAGGTTTATTAGTGAGCTTCTGAGCCCTTTAGACAGAGGCCAGGCTAGTTCTTTCCAGACCTAATGCTAAACTAAAATATTCCTTTAAAAAAAGCTAAATACCCCATTTCTTCGATTGTAAAAGAAAAAAAAAGGGTATCGCTTCACTAATAACCAATAAGCCTTAGGAGCCAAGTAAAAAAAAAAAACACAATACAAGTTTGATTGACACATTAGCTCACAGTACGAATAACATACCTATCCTTTAAAACAGACCAGTGTATGATCTTAGGGGGGTAATGTCTGAGCCTGTCTCTCTGGCAGAAAAAGCTATAGACCCAATTTCTTTGATTGTTAAAAAAAAAAAAAAAAAAAAAAAAAAAAAAAAAAAAACTTTTAATCGCTTCACTAATAACCAATAGCAAAGTAGAAAAATACGAAAAAAAGACAGCCTAACACATTCGCTGACAGTACGAATAACATCTCTATCCTTTAAACAGACCAGTGAATGATCCTAGGGGGGTAATGTCTGAGCCTGTCTCTCTGGCTGACTTCTAAACCAAACAGATTTACAGGACCGGACAGAGCAGAGATTCTTGTGGAGGAGCAGCCGTTTGCCTGGAGAACTGGCTCACAGGGACGGGAGGTGAAAGCTGCTCACTGAACTTTACTAATGGGGCTGTTATTAAGCAAGGCAGATTCTCAACAACTACTAATACCGAAGAATATCAGACTTAAAGACGTAGTGTGTAACTTTTCTCATATGCTGAACTTTACTAATGGGGCTCCTACAGTGTCAACCACACAGGCGCATACTATGCAACAACAACTAATACAATCCAAAGAGGGTTAAGTAGGTTTTTGCCTTCACATTTATTCTGTTTTTAATATATTTAGTGAAGAAAAGCATGAAGAATATCAGATGTAAAGCTATAGTGCGTAACTTTAATATAAATTAATGTCAGTTAAATTCAAGCCATCGCAAAACTAGTTGACAAAGTTGATTAAGTCTATCAACTCCATAAAACTTTGTATTTCTCAGTGTGGCAGCGTTTACAAACTGGTGTCGTGGTAGTTAGATTCAGGGCCAATCAGAGAAGACTATAGACTTTTTGGAGGGCGGGGCTTAGAGAGACAGAGGCTCTAACAGAGCGTTTCAGACAGAGGCTGAAACAAGGAGATTCAGCATTAGCACTGCAAATCTAATCTATAAAAGGTTTTTGGACATAACGCCATGAAAACAGTTTCTAGTAGAAACCCAAATTACAATTTTGAACCTGAAAATTTGCATAATATGTGACCTTTAAAATCAATCTGGATATGGCAAAAATAAGATTTTCGCCAGGTAGTATGAACAAGGCCTTAGTCCATTTGACTGTGGCTAAGTGGTGTTTCTAGTTTACACACACACACACAAACATCAGTTTTCTTCTGAGAGCCTCTTGACTGTGTGTAGAGCTCCTTCCTGTCATAAATGGCTGCTCTGTTTGGAGGAAACACAGCCAGACCGTTGTTACCGGTCACACCTCGAGCTCCGGCACTTTACATCGGACACGCCTCCAGGAAAGGCATGAGTGGATGTGTGTGTGTGTTAAAGGGCTCAGAGTTCTTCATGCTCCACAAATAAGTAATGGATGCTCGAGGGGGTTCGAGGCAATGATGCTTGTCCAGAGGATGTTCAAGAAGTCAGCTGAGAGAGTGTGTGTGTGTCTAGGATGGAGTGTGAGTAAAGTCTAGGATGGAGTGTGAGTATAAGAGTTGGTGTGTGTGTGTACCATGTGACTGGCAGCATGACAGCGCTGGGGGGGATCTGAACTCTCAGATGAAACTAATCAGGATTCTGTTCCATTTGAAGATTCTAGAACTTTCATTTCTCTCACAGCTCCATTAGTTTTGGGACGCCATGTTGAAAAAGTCTCTCTCTCTCACACACACACACACACACACACACACACACACACACACACACACACACACACACACACACACACACACACACACACACACACACACACACACACACACACACACACACACACACACACAAAAACAAAATTCACTTGCCTTGTCGGTGAGATGTTCCCCTTTCTCAAACATCATCTTGAGGCTGTTGAGTGGGACGCTGGGCTTCTCACAGTCCGGTACGTCCCCAGCGGCCCCCTCCTCTCTCTGGGTGTCTGTCTGTGTCTCCTCCATGTCTGTCTGCTCCTCAGGCTGAAGCTGCTGGACAGGGCTGGGCTCACACTGGGCCTGGCTCTCCTGGGATTAAGGGTGGAAAGTTAGCGGTTACAAAAAAAAGTCATGGTTTGGGTGTATACTTCGGTTTTGAAGCCACTGTTTAGTTTGGTTACCAGTTAAAATGTGCTCAAATAAAAGTGTGAATTCGGGGGGTGGGGTGGGGGGGTCTAATAAAGCAGAAATTGGACAAAAAGAAACATTTACATGCAAGTTCTGCACAGCAAACAAAACAAGCCTGTACATATGTCAGGAAGTTATGGTTACACAAAAGTCATGGTTTGGTGTGTATACCTCCGTTTTGAAGCCACTGTGTCTGTGAGTCAAATGTCGTCATCATATTAGTTAGACATTTTTGTACGATACATTTTACAGCAATGCAGGACGCGTGAGATGGGGAACCCCAAATAAGCTAAAAGCTTTTCCTGCTCGTTTGTAATAAGGAACAGGAGTTTGATTAGTTAAACAGTAACAGTTAAGTATTTGTTTGCCGTCAGCGACTCAGCAAGTGTTTCAAATTAAAAAGAAACACAGAGAAAACAATATATGAAAAGCATACTGCTGCGAGTTGTCCAATAAATAAAATACTTCTCAAATAAAAGTTCCGCATCACAATAAAAACAGGCCTGTACATTTGGAATATTTACAGCATAATTAGGGATCACAATTCACCTCTGGAACAACCCATACGTGTCTGAATTGTCACAGTTGAAGTACAAATACATGTATCATTGTTACACCCCCCCTTACCTGTGAAATCTCAATTGTAGTCTGGTTCACTGTGTGTGAAGGTTTGGAGCCGGTTGATCTATGGTTGTAGTTGGTCTGAGGGTCGGCTGAGAGGCAGGTGGGCGGGACGGACCTGGATGACTGATGGCGATTTTTGGTTTGCTGTTGTTGTTCCCAGCGTTTCTTCAGGGCGTTCAGATTCCCGTTGCGACAGTTGGATGGAAGAGGCTCTGCAACCTGTAAGAGAAACACACACTCAGATGATATTTACACCAGTGAGTGAGTGAGTGAGTGAGTGAGTGAGTGTGTGTGTGTGTGTGTGTGTGTGTGTGTGTGTGTGTGTGACGCAACCACAAAAACACAAGGCAAGGTCTTCAAGAAGCTCATTTTGAACCATAAACTCAAAAATATACATAACACTATCATATGGGACAAAGTGAAAGCATCAGTTGTTCATATTTGAGAAGATTGAACCATAAAACTAGCCTGGCTCCGCCCGCCTACCTACTTCTGGCCAAATTTCATTTTCCCTTCAGTAGTCTTCTGTACAAATGAAATGAAGTACGATGGTCTGGTTGGACCAGGCTAGCATAAAACATTTGGAACTCAAACAAAAAAGGCCTTTAAAAGTGTCAAGGTTTACTTTTTGGACTGAATAAATCATTCATTTAAGCAAAAAAAGTCAATAAATCTACACTTTGTATGAGAAATGTCTAACAAAACGATCATTAAACTCAAATTGACATCCACAAATTGCTTGTTTTGTCCAACCATCAGTCAAAACCAACAAGACAAACTTTGACCAGCAGCTCAAAACATGATATAAAAAGTTGACGATTTTCACAATCAAAAACAGTTGCTAACACATAATCTGTCAATCGCCTCATCAACTTAAAATCTGTAGTCCGACTATACACAATCACACATCTCAAAACAAACTATTGTCAATTCCTAAAATACGCAGGCATACATAAAGATCAAAATGGTGTTAGTCTCTGACCCACTGTGCAACAACAATAATACTAATAATAATAATAATAATAATACTAATAATAATAATAATAATAATAATAATAATAATAATACTTAAGTAGAATAAGATAAAGAATATTTACATTAAACAAATTCTAAATAGTGCAACAAGGGTACAAAATAAAACGGTAAATATGAAATAGAACATGTCAGTATATGAGAGTTATATAAGAATGACTGTGTAAACTGCCACATAAACATCAGCACTTTCCCCATGACTCAGAGTTTCTTAGAGAACTTTGGCAGACAGAGGGAGATGCTACAGACGCTTTCTCTCCCAGAGAGTGTGTGCGTGTGTGTGTTTTAAAGAGACGCTTTCTCTCCCAGAGAGTGTGTGCGTGTGTGTGTTTTAAAGAGACGCTTTCTCCAAAATCTGTTTTTAGTTTTTTGCTCAATGAGTTCCATCAGTGTTGGATTCTCGCCACCTGATCCTCCAACTGCTAAAAGTAGCTAAAAACACACTGAATACAACAATGTCCTCTCACACACACACACACACTTCTGTTAGTGTAGTTTCCCTTATTTCACACACACACACACACACACACACACACACACACTTCTTCTCTAAGAGGTAGTTTGCCTTATATAATCTGTCATTTTTCTCTGGCTTTTATAACCAAGTTTAATAAAATACCCATCAGAAGTTATCACAATTTGAAAAATCACAAACAATGTACACTCTTTCACACACTCACACACACACACACACACACACACACACACACACACACACACACACACACAATTGCATTCAAGCCAGCAAGAAAAACACTTTAGCAGAGGAAGAGGGAGGTGGTAGAACAGTCAGCACAGGCAGGAAACAGAGGAAGACAATGAGTGGTGAGCGTGCACATCCGAGCAAAAACCTAGATCAGAAAAACTTGAAAAACGTACAAGAATAGATTGTTTAAAAACCTTAGAGTGAGGCTGTAGACGCTGCTATCCAATTGGCGTTTTGTCTTCGAGTGTGTGTGTTTTAATGTGAGCGTGTGTGTGTGTGTTTAAATGTGTGTGTGTTTTCTGGCCGGCCGGCAATGCTACAAGCCTCTCCAGATGTGAGCGAGTCTTGAGAAGTGATCAGTAAGCGGCCGCCCACCCCCCTCTACCATACAGAGGAAATGCAGAGGCACGGGGGGGCGGGGGGGTTCAGGGGCGGGGGAGAAAATCAGAAACAGACCCGGCTTTCTGCCTTCAAAAATCGCATACTTTTTCCTTTACTTATACTAAAAGCAATGCCGGTTTGACTGTACTAAAAAAAGGCATCAGGGTGTATTTGTTTTATAGAGAGGGTAAGGTCCATGCAACACATATATACAAGTTTTAAAAAATGGCAATTGAACCAATCTTTCTACACAGGATGATTTAGGACATCTGGGTATTTTTTATTTTTTTTTAAAAGGCAAAACTGGATTTTGACATCATGTATTGTATTGGGACATCCTAAATAATGTTTTCTGCCATAGTGAATAGATAGTATGGAAGTATGGGGGATTGGAACAACACACCCAGAGACATTCAGGGAGGGGAAAAATAAGTCCAGGAAATGAGAAAAAAAAAAAAAGGTGAAAGTGAATGCTGGAAACTTGAACGGAGTAAAAAACACACACACACACACACACACACACACACACGATAAAGAATAATCTGTTATCTCCCGTTATATAGACCCTCCTCCACCTTCCCCTGCTTTGTTTCTCTCTAGTTACAGTCACTGGGAAAGAGGAAAAGAGGGAGATGACTCATGCCAGGAAAAATGTTCTTAGAGGAATGACAACAAAAGGGAAAAAGAACCAGCTGTGCTCTCGTACTGGGCTGCAGGTTTTTACAGGTTAAAACTGTCTGTCTGTCTGTCTGTCTGTCTGTCTGTCTGTCTGTCTGTCTGTGGAACCCAGATACATCCTGAGGGGCCGTTACATGATACTTATTAAAAAAGGCGGAGACAGTGATTCTGGAGTATGTCAAAATGAATCAGTGAATATCTCCTCACGATCTGCTACCTGTGTGTGTGGTGACAGAAACAATACAGCGTTAATACACAGACTAGGACCGTGAATTGGAAATGCTATGTAAACAAAAGGGGCCAATGTAGCTATAGTAAAATGCCGGTTTAAAGAACCCCAGCTGTGTATTAGCACTAGATTTTTTTTCCAGGGTACACAGTACGGACAGGTAGTGGAACACACATTAAACTAAAAAGGTGAACACAGAAATGGTTATTGCTGTTAAGCCAAATCAAAACTGATATTATATTAAGCTCATATTAGACAGAAGTTGGTACTTTGTTTTAAAACGTTTGAGAGATGTTCTTCACCATTTTTCCCCACATACTACTCAAGTTAATTCCCATTCCCCCTCATCATATTTGCCATTTCCTTAATCCATATTTTTCAGGAACATTTTCAGATTTACAGCCTCTCTATCCCATTTCAATTCATTTCACGTTTTTCTGATAGAGACAGTTTGATT
This sequence comes from Hyperoplus immaculatus, assembly GCA_949357725.1. Taxonomy (NCBI): domain Eukaryota; kingdom Metazoa; phylum Chordata; class Actinopteri; order Uranoscopiformes; family Ammodytidae; genus Hyperoplus; species Hyperoplus immaculatus. Next base: position 30,530,241 of record OX442360.1, read on the forward strand.
CCACATAGAAACGTGAACAACATATCCGATTTACAGCATTAATAGCTACTGATAATTTACAATGTCCATCTATAGGTCTTAAAAAAAAAAAAAAAAAAAAGAAATCACCTTATTTCCAACACACTAAATGCAGAAAAAAGGCAAACTTAAAATCACCCTATTGATTAATTTCCTTCAATTAAAATTAGCCTAACATTCCAGAACTAAAAGATAATGTGTCAATGAATAAGAAAGGTAACAAACCGACCTGAGGCTGTGAGATAGTGTTGGGACCGGGCGGCTCCCTCCCTGCTGAGTTCTCTCCCCCGACACAAACACACCAACACAAACTCACCAACTCACTCACTCACTCACTCACTCACTCACTTTAAACCAAACTAAAAACCTTCCCTCTCTCTCTCTCTCTCTCTCCGTCTGTCTCACACACTCCCTCTCTCTCTCACACACACACTCTCAACTAAACTCCCTCCCACACAGATCAGGTGGGCAGAGGCGTCTTGTTACCACCGCTGCATGACAGCACATGCCGACAGGCCAGGGGCTCGCCTACTTTGACTGCTGGGGTGTGGGTGTGTGTGTGTGTGTGTGTGTGTGTGTGTGTGTGTGTGTGTGTGTGGAAACGCCTCGCCCTGAAGATATATTATTTAGTATTTAGCCTTTAACTGCAGCACATGGATCAACAGATAGGAAAGCTACAAAATCTAATAGCTTTTATTTACAATGAATAAAATCCATGTATTTCATCAATTCATCGTCATTTTTAAATATTAAAAAATAGGACGGTAAATACATTTAGAACACAAGTGTTATTAAATACATTTAGAACACAAGTGTTATTAAATACATTTAGAACACAAGTGTTATTAAATACATTTAGAACACAAGTGTTATTAAATACATTTAGAACACAAGTGTTATTAAATACATTTAGAACACAAGTGTTATTAAATACATTTAGAACACAAGTGTTATTAAATACATTTAGAACACAAGTGTTATTAAATACATTTAGAACACAAGTGTTATTAAATACATTTAGAACACAAGTGTTATTATCACATATGAAGGATTTGGAACTTAAAAAATTTTAAATGTTTTTTCTCATGTCTTGGCTTTTTCTTTTTGATAAATACACAAAGTAAACAGGGCATAATGCAACTTAACTTCAGCCTCTAGCTTTTTGATTAATGCAATTTTTTTAAATGCCTATGTTTCGTTCATCGTACACTTAACGTCAGAGTACTAGGCTATATTTTTATTAATATGTGCATACCTTTTGGAAAATGTGAAGGATGACCTAGTTAATAATGTAACAGAAGGAGCAGGAAGGAAAGATGCAACTACCGGTAAGTACAAATTTAGAATAACTTTACCTGAGTATTACAATTTCACTCTACTTTATATATTTCTAAATGTAAATACAAAAACACATACAAAATAATCTTCTAAAAGGATTTCAATCATGATTAGTTTGAGGCATTTCTTCTAAACACTACAGGCCGATGTCCTGATAAGAGATAGAAGTTAGAACTCGTCTCTGAGGACGTCACTGTGTCTCGTCTGTGCACGTCTCAGTCAGAGATATCAGGATGAAATACCTGAGGGGGAGGATTCATGGGGGGGAGGTGTGTGTGTGTGTGTGTGTGTGTGTGTGTGTGTGTGTGTGTGTGTGTGTGTACTACGCAACAGTTTAGAAAGAAAAACATTTAAAGTACCAGTAGCGCCTTAATCAGCTGTGTTAAAAATTCTGCTTACATTTTAAGTCTGTAGTATTTGAAGTCAAGAGTTTTCTTTTGAACCAAGTTACTAAATGGTATAGGCACAACTTAACCAGCTGTATTGAGAATGATGATTACATTTTTGGCATTTTTGCTTTACTAAACAGCTTGGAGAGACAGATGAAATGGGTCAGTGGGGGGGGGGGGGGATGACATGCAGAGAATGACCTGGGCAGGATTTTAAAAAATTCAGTTTCTGATGATAAGAAATTTGAAAAAAAAAAAAAAAAAAAAAAAAAAAAAAAAAATCAGTTTGATATTGATTAAGATTCCTACCGTTTTCTTCTTGTCTGAGTTTCCCTCCTCTGCGGCCATCTGGTACCTGGACACAAAACATGAGAAAAAAACATTTCAGGACTCCACAGTAACAGTTGTCATGTTGCCATTGACAAACATTTTAAGAAATTGTCCAAAAAATAAAAAAAATTGTCATATGGAGAGCCATTCAGGAACACATAAGGTCACTGATCCACACATTACATATTCTTTCAACATACTTCATACATATTTTTTTAAACTATACTTATATGACAAGTTTTTGTTATAACCAAAAGCACAATAAAGGAAAATTATCTCATGCCACAATGATTTTATACAGAATGTTGTCCACTTTGTGAAAGGCTTTTTTACAGTCTATGGTTTACACTTGTGAATCCACTAAACAGAGCATCACTAACTCCTAGTGGCCATATGGAGTAACTGCAGATAAGAACCTCCTTCGTTCACAAGCTAGTAACTTGATATGTCGCAATCTAATCTAAAACAACTACAGATCTCACCCATCATTTCAATGTTTTAGAGTTTAATTTGGAAATTATACTTAAATCAACCCAAATATTTAACAACAAAGGTGCACACATGGTTAGTATGTTACAAGTACGTCTTAAAGAAATGTAATATATAAAGCCGATCTACTTTATGATTTTATTATATTAAATTATTTATTAGGATTTTGCGATTCTGACCCACAATCCACTGCACAGCGTAAGTGATGTCACATTGACTGAGCCTCCGAGTGAAAACAACCAGCGATGAGACGGATATACAAGCAAGAGGCAAGATCAAGATGTGATGTTATGATGAAATTAATAAGTATATGTCCCCTATTGTATGCATATGCTGCTGCATGCAAACTATGTACTTTATAGGGACAGCTGTCAATAAAAGAAAGAGTATGTGAATTTGGAACCATGGTCATCTAAAAGTTAAATGTAATACCTTTTAACGCCAGTATTCATTTGATCCTATGGAACACAATACTAATATAATACTCATTTTGTTAAGGGGTAGGACTAGATACGTTTTTTTTCTTCCTCGTAGCCCCTTTCGAGCATATAGAAAGGGTGTCTGTTTTTTTTATTATAATTTTTTTAACATTTTGTTTTTTTATTTATTCATCTATTACTATTCAAACTTGTTTTTTTATTGCTTGCATGTTCGAAATAAAGAAATAAATCATTCTGAGATTATTAAATGTAGTGCCTTTTTTTATTGCTTTTTGAAGACCCTGAAGGAACGGCTAGCCAGGGACACATGAACCCATTTGGCCGAGGTGACTGGTCTGCTAGTAAATTATTAAACTAACGTTAGACAGACGGAGCGAGTGAGTTGAAGGCAAGGCAAGGCAAGTTTATTTCTATAGCACAATTCAGACACAACGCCATTCAAAGTGCTTTACAGGGGCAGGACATACATCAAGATTGAAAAATACATCAAGTATAGAATAGACATTAGAAAAGCAAATTACAAATATGAAACAGGACTTTAACGTATTTCTAACCCACTGTATTTACCCACGGTATTTAGGTACTGTAGTCTGTCTGCCTGTCTGTCTGTCTGTCTGTCTGTCTTTTTGGTTCAAAAACTACTGAGGGCGCCCATAGAGGCTCAGTCCTCTTCACAGCAGACCCGGTTTAGAATCCAGCCCGGGTCTTTCTCTGCATGTCATTCCCCTCTCTGCCCCATTTCATCTCTGTCTCTCCAAAACTGTCTAATAAAAACAAAAATGCCCCAAAAAAAAGTCTTAAAGAAAAATGCACTTTCCTTGTTGGTTAGATGTTCTCCTTTCTCATAAAGAAGGAAAGAAAATGCCCACATTTTTTTTTTTTTTTTTTTAAGAATATCTTACTTGGAGAAGCGTTGTGCGATGGCGGTGTTCTTTCCCCGAGCGGACACGATGGAAAGCTCCTTGGCCGTGACACGGAGAGACTGGGACGCCCACGATCTGCGGCTGAACGGAGCGAGGGAGGCCGCCATGTTGCCTTCTCTGTTTGTTTGTTTGGTGTGTGAATGAGCGATCGGGCTTTGGTCTTGTTTTGTTTGCTTGCCAGGAAAAGGACACACGTCGTAACTCTACAGAGGAGAGAGGACATAAAGAAAATAGTTTGTTAGGCCAAATAGGAATAAATACAAAAGCAAAATGGGCAACAAATTGGATTCTGGTGATTTTACCTACATAAAATAGGTTTAAACGGTGACCTATGTAACTTAAAGTTGTGCCAGAGAAGTGAACATTTTCTAAGGTAGCCTATATTCTTATAACTGAATAAACAAACTTTCCTCACTAGAAGATTGGATTCCTGGAACACTGTTTAAAGTTAGAAAGCTTCCTGAAAAGTTACTGTTTCACTCTTGTTGTTTACAGCAGCAGGGCCCACAGTTTGGTTTACAAACACATTCTAGTCTTAAGTTTGGTTCCCATTTCCTTAAAATATATATTTTTTTGGTTTCATGATTATGGAGTTATTCAATATAAGTACATGTAGAGAAAATATGTTTAGTAAACTAACCGGAAGCTCTGCAATTTAAAAAAAAATTATTTTATGATATTTTTTGGGCATTTTTTATGCTTTATTGATAGTGTAGAGACAGAGTTGAAATGAATGGGGCAGAGAGGGGAGTGACATGCAGAGAACGACCGCGGGCTGGAATCGAACCCGGGTCCGCTGCTGGCAGAGGCCCATGTGGGGACGCCCTACCAACTGAGCTAAGGGCGCCCTTAAGGAAGCTCTGCAAATTTAAAACAAATCCCCCTCCCCTGAAACTGCATAGTGCACCTTTAGAAATGGGGAAGAAGAAGTTAAAAACTTTTCTGGTACAACCCCCACTTATTTTTTATAGATTAATATCTAGTAAAAGTTGAATTCACAGCTTTAACAAATCAAACAATTTGGACAAACAAGAGCAAAATAATTGGAACATATACATTAAACCATCAAAACAGTGCACAAACAACACATTGTAGAGGAAAAGTCACTTGTCAAGTTTATGAATTTGTTTACGAAGAGTATTCTCAGCACTAAAAGGTTAGTTTCAGCAGACCTTCCTGTGCATTTAAATATCTACTCACACCATTCTAACACTGCTAAATAAAGCATCATATACTCACAGCTTTTATACAGATCCAATAGATGTGCCAGTTAGGTTTTTAAAAACAGTAGCCTACAAAACCTTCCCCCAGACAGACACAGCAATCGATACATTTAACCAGACCACGAATTTGACAGTGTGTCACCCACAGCAGCCTCTCTCTCTGTGTGTGTGTGTGTGTGTGTGTGTGTGTGTGTGTGTGTGTGTGTGTGTGTGTGTGTGTGTGTGTGTGTCAATAGCGCGCGTCACACAGTCATCGACCATCTGTTCTGTGTGTGACTCTGCACTCTAAACTAACTGAAGCCTTCGGGGCAACTACTATCATTATTATACTATCTATGCATCAGACGAGACAAGCAGGGGCGGGAGCAGCCATTTTGGGGCCTCAGGCTAATACAGGCATGGGGCCCCTCTACATCAAAGCTGGTAATCCCCCCAATGCTCCTGATGACATTCCAACTATGACACTTTCAAGATGGCGGCACTAGGCCTTGGTCCAAAATATGCAGAAACATGGACATATATGAGACCCTTTCTAAGGGAAAAAAAATCAAAACAAATTTCAGCTATTATGCACTAAATTAAATGTACTTATGGATATTATAATTACTTTCTACAAAATCTGCTAGGAAATAAAACCCAAAATTCTACACACTGCAGGTTTAAGAAACACTTTAAATGGCTTAATTGATATGCGAGTTATAAAAACTGTTGCCAAAGCATCAAAATACAATTAGGCCAAAGGTCAGTTAACTATTGTAATTAGGAATATAAACATTAAAGCTGTAGTATGTAACTTTTTCATATGAATGAAATGAATGTCGGTTACATTAAAGCCATCGCCAAATGAGTTGACACAAAGTTGATTAAGCCTATCAGTTCCACAACACTCTCTGTATTTCTCAGTATGGCAGCGTTTACGAACTGGTGTTGCCCTCCCAACACTGGTGCAGGAGCTCAGAAAAATCCCAAGAAATGTTTCAGTTGTTGATTCTACTGCTAACAAAAAAACCTGGACGTACAGCAGAAGGTATAAAGACATCTGTTACGTATGCCTCACACAGCTGTTGTGCAAACACACACACACACACACTTTCACAACATAATACACACACGTCCCTACCTGTTGCCTCTTCCCAACCTTCTGAGGGGCAAGCAGACACAAGCAGTAGTGCCGTCACCGTCTCTCTCACACACACACACACACGCGTATAACTGTCATCCGTGAGTTACACACTCTCCAGAGGACCTAAACAAAGAGCCAGTGAGTGGGCCGGTGACGTCAGGGCCTCACCACGTCACAGCAGGTCGACTATTGTGTCGGATCGGCCATTTCTTTGGGGTGAATAAATACCCCCCCTGAATGGGATAGTTAAGATGACATTGCTAGGAACCGTTATAGGCCAATGGATAAGGTGGCAGGGTATTTGTACTTAAAATAACTATTATGGCGTCAAGTAAGCGCTGTTTTCTTCTAAAAATTTTATATATATATATTGCGGTAAAGTTAAATTGGTGGCCTTTTCATTAGATACCTGCTCAAGGCAAGACACAACAAACTTCTGCCACCAAATATCTTTTTCAAAAATTGATCAGTTGATTTTAAAACAAGAGAAAATGCGGAGAAATTAACAAAACACGAACAAAAACCAAAAAGATATGAGCAATTTAAGACCTTAGAACACACATCATCAAGATTACTCAACTATGACACACTGAGGGATCCCAGATAATGCCTAATTATTTAGGACGTGTTCATTTCTACCACAAACCGCAATCTGGGAACTTTCAGACTCCAATATCCAGATGAAACTCCTTAACTGACTATACAAATAAAATCATCATCACAATTTACCAGAGACCAATGTGAAGGCTTTAAAAGTCCTGTGTAGTTGAACAACGGCCTAAAAATAACATTTACTTTTAAAATGACAGAAAACTGAGAAAAGTTGGAAATTCTCACATTTGAAAGGCTGAAAAACATTTTTGGCTTAAACCATTAAGCTATAATCCTACATTTTCTGTCCATCCACTAATTGATTATTTAACAATTGTTTATGTTCTAGCAAAACATCCATGTACTAAACTCAGAGCAAATTATGCTACAACAAGTAACATGTAAAACAGATAATGTTATTATGTAGTATAATTGTACATAAAACAGCATCATAGCTTCAAATAAGGACTATTTTCTTTATCAATTAATCAGACAATTTTAAACATCAAAAAAAATTGTGAAATATAATATTATATAACGGAAGCAAAAAGCTATGAGCAATATCAAGAGTACAAGACTCAGCATATTGTCTCATGTGAGAAGCCTCAACCATCATCATGATTACTCAGCCATCACACATGGGATGTTCATGTTGCCTAATTAGGAATGAAGTGATGCATTCATTTTTTTACAACCACAAGTTGGGAACTGTTGCCCTCCTATCCATATGAAGCCTCTTATAGGAAGACTTTAACTTTAAAATGTCTTGGTTTGTCTGAACAAAAGCCTCAAAATCAATTGATATTTAGTTTTAAATGACAGGAAAGAGGGATATCCTCACATTTCAAAGGTTGGATAAAACAAATGTTTGGCTTGACCATTGTCTTAAACCATTAAGCTATATACATTTTCTCTTAATCTACTATCCATTACTTGACAATAATTGTTTCAACTCTAGCTTAAACCTGCAGTGTGTTGAATTTTGGGTTTTATTTCCTAGCAGATTTTGTAGAAAGTAATTATAATATCCATAAGTACGTTTAATTTAGTGCATAATAGCTGATTTTTTTTTTTTTAATTATTATTTTTTTCCTTAGAAAGGGTCTCATATATGTCCATATTTCTGCATATTTTGGACCAAGGCCTAGTGCCGCCATCTTGAAAGTGTCATAGTTGGAATGTCATCAGGTGCATTGTTTAAAATTTAGAATTGTTCTTGTCCTTGAAGGCCACTGTAGCTTCTGTTATTATTCGAAAGGGGTGGGGTTACCCAGGGAGTGTTGCATTCTAGAACTTTCTAGAACTTTCTTGATGATGTCATATTACACACTGCACCTTTAACTGTGGTGGAAATCTTATATTCCTTTTTAGAAATTAACTAAAAAAAAAACTATATAACAAGTATATTTTGTTATTCTTAATAGATTTGCTTAAACTTCCTTCAATCTTCCATCATCTTCACTAAACATTTCTACCTCTGACACCACACACAAAATTGAAAAAAGAAAATATGACTATATGATGACATGCAGTAGCCTACACCCATCTTAACCTCACATTATTTATTTACCTTATTGTATTTTAATGTGAGGTGGGCATCCTTTATGAGCCCTTTGGGATTTCTTTTGTCCCACCGGTGCATTTATGTCTGTCTATGTACATCTTTTTGCCATTTTAATCTTGTTTATCTGCACAAATAAAACCACACACACACACGCGCGCACACACACACACACACACACACACACACACACACACACACACACACACACACACACACACACACACACACACACACACACACACACACACACACACACACACACACACACACACACACACACACACACACACACACACACACACACACCTAAAACTTCACATTATGACCAGGCTTCTGTGTGTCACACTATACCAGGTCAAAAACAAATGAAGGATGATAGCGTGTCCGTCCAGGCTATACTCTGTCACACGGCTTAGATTACAAACAAAACAGCCTCATGTAAAACCGATGCAAAGTTTGAGTTTGACAGACCAATAAAGTGTCACCAAACTTTCCCTGGTGCTAAAACAAGACTATAATGTGCCTTGGGTTTCACATTTTTAAATTTAAGGAACATTTGAATTATTTTAAGGTTCAACTTGTAAAGAAAAACAAGGTAAAGAAGCTAGAAATTACCCAAAAAAGTCCAAAATAAGGAGTAGACATTTTAGAACAACACAGCCTACCTTGTTACAATCAGCTGTTTCACTCTAGACGTCCTCTTTCCTTTACTCAGCTCAGCTGCTGCCTTCACAGGTGCCTTTGAGTAGAGAGGGAAGGTATTTTTAGAGCCCCTCCCCCAACCATTTAACTCCAGTCGTCAGCCAATAAGGAAGCAGGTCCTCACCTCCACCTGGGCAATGTACAACCTCTCTCTCTCTCTCTCTCTCTCTGTGTCTGTCTGTATCTTTCTGTCTCTCTCTATTTCTCTCTCTCCCTCTCTCTCTATCTTTCTCTTTCTATGTCTTTCTCTTTCGCTGTCTTTCTCTCTCGTTGTCTTTCTCTCTCGTTGTCTCTCTCTCTCTATCTTTATCTCTCTCTGTCTCTCTCCCTATCTCTCTTTCTCAATCTCTCTCTTCCTCTCCCTTCCAATCAGAAGCAACCTGGAGTTATGTGAGACAAGTAGCCTAGTTGCCAGTCTAGAGGGTATTGCCCCAGCCTCTTTGTGTGTGTGTGTGTGTGTGTGTGTGTGTGTGTGTGTGTGTGTGTGTGTGTGTGTGTGTGTGTGTGTGTATGACGGGGGGAAGGGGGGATTCCATAGTGGATTCCTGGAAGTTGAGTGCACCAACCATCAGACCGACGGCCCACTATTCTCACAAGGTCAAGACTTGAAGAGGATGTGACTCACACACAGTAACTGCTGACGCCACTGAAAGAGGAGAGAGAGAATTAGGAGCAGTTTCAAAAAGATTCATTTGAAATGTTTGTCTAGTGTGTTTGTTTGATTTATATAAATAAAATTAAAAATTACAACAAAATAATCATCTAAACTATTGCATTTGGGGTCACTCCCTTGGTGTAGTGGATAGAGTGCGTACCATATAGGATCGGTCCTTGTGGCAGTGGTTGCGGGTTCAAATCCGACCCCTGGACCTTGGGTTAGGGTTAGAAGATTAAGAAGGGTTAAAATATTTAAAAAGTTGTATTTAAAAAATTTAATAAAAACACAGAAATAATCATCTAAGGCACTCCGGTAGTGTAGTGGGTAGAGTGTTTACCATATAGAATCCGTCCTTGTCGCAGTGGTCGTGGGTTCGAATCCGACTCGTGGACCTTTACTACAGGTCAACCCCCTCTTTCTCCTCGTTTCCTCTCTGCTCTTCAACTGTCAAATAACGTTTAAAATATTATGGAAGTTGCAGATTATTTTCAGTCAAATAAATAAATGTAATATAAATATATAAAAATATAAAACAAATAATCTACTAATCAAGTCATCCATCTTGTTCTATCGGTCTCTTCATCACAGCCTCTGAGGTGGAAAGCCCCTCTGGGAAAATTTGCCATAGTAGAGATTTACAGCTCCATCAGTGTCACATTGAAAGTGATTTTCAGTCTAATCCCAAACACATGATGGCTGAGGAGAGAGGTGTGTGTGTGTGTGTGTGTGTGTGTGTGTGTGTGTGTGGCCCTTATCTCACCTTAGAAAAGTCCCAACAGCTCCACTCAGAATTCCTGGGAACTTCAAAGTAAAAGCAAAAGATAGTTTTTTCCCCCTTTCCCACTAATTACAGTGAAAGGATTTCAACATCCACTTTCCTTCAACAAGAATGAAATCTGTCTGTCCGTCCGTCCGTCCATCCATCCATCCATCTATCTATTTATCTATCTATCTATCTATCTATCTATCTATCTATCTATCTATCTATCTATCTATCTATCTATCTATCTATCTATCTATCTATCTATCTATCTATCTAGTTTAAAACCACAACCTAAGACTCCACTCCAGTCCATAAAAGGTCATAGGGGACAGGTTGTCTTATCTTCAGACAGTGAGACAGACAGGTAGACAGGTAGACAGGTAGCCTACAGGTGAACACTGACTCACAAGCCTGTAGCCTCAAGTCTAGACACGAACAAGCTGAACTATGAACTAAGTTTAAAGAACATGTGTTTCGCAAAAGCTCACACACTCACCTGAGCCCGGACACACACACACACACACACACACACACTCACCTGAGCCCGGGCAGGTAGTTTGTCACTTACGTCCGGCGCCTGACTCACTGTTAGTTCACTCATAACACAAATTTACCACTGATTTTTTTTTTTTTTTTAAGATATTTTTTGGCATTTTTATGCTTTATTGATAGTGTAGAGACAGAGTTGAAATGGGGCAGAGACATGCAGAGAACGACCGCGGGCTGGAATCGAACCCGGGTCCGCTGCTGGCCCTTGGCCCATGGGGGGGACGCCCTACCAACTGAGCTAAGGGCGCCCCCACCACTGACTTTTTAATTAAAAGCAATTTAAGGTGGAGTCAGTGATTCTGGAGAACGCTTCTTGTTGTCAAAATCACTTTTTGTCAAAATCCATCAATATCTCTTCACGATCTGTGTATGTGCACTGAAAAACATCCAGTGTTGTTAATACACAGCCTAGCCTAGGCTCTGTAAATTTGTATAAACAAAGGGGTGCCAGGATATACTACAGCTGCTTCACCAATCACACTTACAATTGTCCTTTACACAAAGATTGATTGGTTTATTGATTTAGGCTACGCATTCAATGCATTTTTAATAGGCTACCTAATCAATACTTTAGCGCCTAACTCGTATGGACACCCCACCCCCACCCACCCAATTTCTGGTATGTCATAAACACCGTTCTTTGTCTGTTTGTTTTTTTTCATTATACTTTACACTTATTATTTTTCTTATTGACTGTGTTGTGATGTGTTTTGTATAGAGTATCTAACATCCCTTGGCCCAGCTGTCCTGTTAATCCTAACCCTACATTTTACCATGTGGAAAATAGGGTAAGACAATGAGACCATAAAACACTGTTTCTGCCTTTTCTCAGGCTAGGATGAACCGATTTCTAAAGTTTTTGCACATATATACTACATAGGATCTCAGAGTTCAATACACCTTCATATTTCCACCAGTGAAGTAGGGCTTTATTCTTTCGGCCTCATGTAGAATAAGAGGAGATCCCGTTGCTCCACTCACTTCAGTCACTTGGGGGCAGTGGTGTTCAGCAGAGGTTTGGACCTCACATCATGAAATGGCAAATCACTATGAATTTAATATTGTTGCGTTGTTGCATGTAGGCCTACCCTCACTATGAATTTAATATTGTTGCTTGTACCCTGTATTGAATTACAATATGACGTTTTATGGGTCTACTTTTTCCTGAATAAAAGGTGCAAATCTCACATTTACTTATTGAAAGGTGTGATGTGTGCTTTCATGTGAGGACTGGAGAATAAGCTTAGCCCAAGAGGTAAATACAATCATGCTAAAATAAGGGCATCAAAATATACAATGTAGTTTAAAAAGAAACACTAGGCTAATTTACAAATGGCTCTTTTTATAATAAAACATATAGCCTAATTATTATACTATGGAATAACTAATCAACTAATGATATGTAGGATTTTTTTTTAATAAATTTTAGTTCTTGGAAACGTTTTTTGAACCCGTTTGCTATTTATGGCCTGTATTTGTGCCTGATATTAGCTAAAAAGCGAGCTAGCCAAAAATATGCCATCTCATCATCAGCCCTATACCATATGTCTGGTGCTTTCGCTCTAGGCGATGTAGAATGAGCTGACTCACTCTGCAGTCTGTGCTTTCTTTGATTGTGTTTTGCTCGTTTGTCTACTGCCCCCATCTCTGTCTGTGACACCATGGCATATATTCACACAATTTTAGCTTTATAGGCTACACTAAAAAAAGATTATAACCGACATTTTGAATACGAAACATTACAAACGCCATCGGTTAAATGAGACCAGATCACACCAGGGGAGTTAATGCACGCGACACATAACCTATTTTGAATACAGTATGAGCACATGACAAAAGAGTAAAGGATTAAAAATCATATTAAAAACAAAAAGCCTTCCCTTCCTGGTCAACGCCTTTTTCTATTGTTGATCGTTACTCTCGCGCGCTTACGGTTGGCCCACTTTCCCGCATAGCTCGTGGCGTGTCAAACCAAGCACGTGTTTGTTTGATTTCGACCAATAGGAATGGAGCACAAATGACCGCTAGCCAATCATAATTCAGCTGCGGAGCTCCACCGGGTGTGCGAGTATAAAGTGCCCCGCCTGAAAATATTTTTGTCTGTTAGTTCTTCTTACGGTGGACTCTTAAAAGCCCGAGCTGTGAGAGATAACTTAATCTCTTCCTTTTCTCTATTTCCTAACATCCTTCACATTTTCAACAAACATGGTGAGTATGACAAAGAAACCTTCGTGTGTTTGTATTTCTTTGTATTGCGGAAAATTTCAAGCCGAATCACATCTTTTTAGGTGTGTCTTCACGTGGCGGCCTAGTCTGCGCATTTACACTCATCATCTGAAAAAAAGCCATATTACCTGTGAATACTGTAATTTAAAACGCTTATACTAAAGACCGTTCATTTACCTTCGTTACCAATGGGTTATTTTAACTGTTCCTGTTATGGATTGTGCATAACTCGACAGGGCGCACCCTACATTGCAGTTGAGCCCTGTCGTAGTCTGCACAATGACCCACTTAGCGAAAACGTCAATGTGCTCTCAGCCTGAAACATCCCCCCCGTTTGAAAAAATGCCCCCTGGCCTTTATGATACTGCAAACCACAGGGCTTTTCAGACAAAACCCATTCACCCAAAAGCCTTATGGGGCCTTTTCATCTTTAATCCGTCACATTGTGTAATATCAGCTGCACCTTCTTTTGTGTCAGGATATTTAATAAAAGCACAGCTGTTTGGTTTGTGTCACCACACCCTATCCCAGTTGGGAAATGTAATTTAATACATGATTTCTTTCTTTCTTCAAGCACATTACATATGTGAATAGTGTTCCTACATATTTCTAAAAGGATTTTTTGTTCAGAGGAATGAATGCTGAGAATATGCATCAGGTGACCTTTTAGGCATGGGGACAAAGGAGCCCTTTTCCTCCTGATCTTAAATGGCCTCCTATAGCAATTCTCAACATGTGATGACTGGCCTTAAGCATCCATAATTCTAATTCAGCATAGGGACTCCTTAAAAGAATACTTACACCCATATGGAACTGGAGTTCTATATCATTATAAAATCGCTATTATAATATAATGAATTAGGTTGTTCTTCCCTTGGCCCAGCTGTCCTGTTAATCCTAACCCTACATTTTTACTAGTGTGATGTCAAACTAGTGAAATGTAGTGTTAGACAGTGAGACCATAAAACAATCATTCTGCCTTATCTCAGGCTAGGATGAACCGATTTAATAAAAAAAATGTTTGCACATTTATACTACATAGGATCTCAGAGTTCACATTCCCACCAGTCTTTAAGCTAGGTTCTTGATTATAAGCTTATAGATAGATAGATAGATAGATGTATATAGATATATATGAGAGAGATATAGATATCTTTTTAAATATTATTTTGGGGCATTTTCAAGCTTTATTAAGATAGTACAAAGTTGGAATAGACAGAGGGGGGGGGGGTGACCTGCAGTAAAGGTCCACGGGTCGGATTTGAACCTGCGATCACTGCAACGAAGGCCTGAGCCAATATGGTACGCAATCTATCCACTACGCCACCGGAGCGCCCCAAGTTTATATTTCTTAACACCAGTTTGTTGTTGTTTCCACAGCGTGAGTGCATCTCCATACACGTTGGTCAGGCCGGTGTCCAGATTGGCAATGCCTGCTGGGAGCTTTACTGTCTGGAACATGGGATCCAGCCAGATGGACAGATGCCCAGTGACAAGACTCGTGGCGGAGGAGATGATTCCTTCAACACCTTCTTCAGCGAGTGTGGAGCAGGAAAGCACGTCCCCAGGGCCATTTTTGTGGACTTGGAACCAACTGTCATCGGTAAGCGCAAATGAATTGTATATTATTGAAACAAAAATATACAGTTGGTGGTGTTTTTTTGCCTAACCTCCATTTTGAATTCATGCTAATTCTCCTTAGATGAGGTGCGCACTGGGACCTACCGCCAGCTGTTCCACCCTGAGCAGATGATCACCGGTAAGGAGGATGCTGCCAATAACTACGCCCGAGGACACTACACCATCGGCAAAGAGGTCATTGACCTGGTGCTGGACAGGGTCCGCAAACTGGTGGGTTACTTAATATAAGAAGTTATACTATTTTAAATGACATTATCTTGTGTTTTATAAATGTAATGACTGTGTCTTCTCTCTCCTCAGTCTGACCAGTGCACTGGCCTTCAGGGCTTCCTGGTTTTCCACAGTTTCGGCGGTGGCACCGGTTCTGGTTTCACCTCCCTGCTGATGGAGCGTCTGTCCGTCGACTACGGCAAGAAGTCAAAGCTTGAGTTCTCAGTCTACCCAGCTCCCCAGGTGTCCACTGCTGTAGTGGAGCCCTACAATGCCATCCTGACCACCCACACCACCCTGGAGCACTCTGACTGTGCCTTCATGGTAGATAACGAGGCTATCTATGATATCTGCATGAGAAATCTTGATATCGAGCGTCCCAGTTACACCAATCTAAACAGGTTGATGAGTCAGATTGTATCCTCCATTACCGCCTCCCTTCGTTTCGATGGTGCCCTCAATGTTGATCTGACAGAGTTCCAGACCAACTTGGTGCCATATCCCCGTATCCACTTCCCTCTGGCCACCTATGCCCCTGTCATCTCTGCGGAGAAGGCTTACCATGAGCAGTTAACAGTGTCAGAAATCACCAATGCCTGCTTTGAGCCAGCCAATCAGTTGGTCAAATGTGACCCTCGCCACGGCAAATACATGGCTTGTTGCCTCTTGTATCGTGGTGATGTGGTGCCTAAAGATGTGAATGCAGCCATTGCCACAATCAAGACCAAGCGCTCCATCCAGTTTGTGGACTGGTGCCCCACTGGTTTCAAGGTCGGCATCAACTACCAGCCACCCACTGTAGTTCCTGGTGGAGACCTGGCCAAGGTCCAGAGGGCTGTGTGCATGCTGAGCAACACCACTGCTATTGCAGAGGCCTGGGCTCGGCTCGACCACAAGTTTGACCTGATGTACGCTAAGCGGGCCTTCGTTCACTGGTACGTGGGAGAGGGCATGGAGGAGGGAGAGTTCTCAGAGGCCAGAGAGGACATGGCAGCTCTGGAGAAGGATTATGAGGAGGTTGGAGCTGATAGTGTGGGAGACGAGGATGAGGAAGGAGATGAATATTAAGCACCCTTACATTCCCTTGTATTTGCTGTCTATATTGTGCCTTTATCAACGTAATAAAGCTTGATCTTGACTGCACTTTTTTTTCTCCGTCTGTCATTCCACAAAGCAGAAGTACTGTTGGTAACGGCATTGTTACTCGTGCAATACAGTTAATTTTCTGTAATTCACTACTTCTGAAAGGAGGGTGCTATTTTGGGCAACATCACCGTTAGTCTAGAACAAAGTATCACTAAAAATAGTGTTACTCTGGTCACATTATACTCTAAACCACTGATAAACTTTTAACATTACCTAATGGTCTCAAAGCAGCATTTCGCAACCTAGTGGGGTTTCAATTGTCCATGTTTTAGGGCACACTCAATACAGCTGATAAATAATGAATTAAAAAAACTTTTCCAAGGGGTATTCAGTTATTTATGTGTTTAATTGTGGAATATTCTTTGGATGAATTTACTAGATGTTCTCAAGTATACATATAGGAATTACAAAATATTTAACTGCCTCTGGGAAGTTTCTTTTGGGCTTCACTTTATGGAGGAATCTGACAAATTATCTTGTAAATATTTTTAAGAATTTACATTGAATATATCAATCAAGGACATTAGAAATGGATAAATCTTAAGTTTTTACATTTTGCACATCCACTCACAAATTTTACTTATTTGGACCAGCATGGTTTACACACATTACAGTATTGGTCCAGAGGGTGGCAGTGCTGCAATAAGATTAAAGTTCATTGTGAGCTGATTGCAATGACCCCATAGTGCAACTAGATGACAGACAAAACCAGTATCCTATGTTGCACTCCTGGCTGAAGAGGCTGTCTGTTTGTTCAGGATATTTTCAGCTCAGACAATCAGTAGCCTGTGATCTGCCATTCCACATACCTGGCACTTTACCTTCAGAACATACTTACATAAACATGTGTCTGCCGTTCCAGTCCTTACTCACACCACTATATTTAGTCTGCGCTGGTCACGTGGGGAACAATTACACAGAAGCAGATAGGAGACCATGCAAGGACATTTTTCCGAAGTATATATACTGTGCTTTAATATGACCTTTTCAGCTAGCATGGCCCTACCAGACCATTGTACTTCATTTCATTTGTACAGAAGTACTACTGAAGGGAAATGAAAATTGAGCAGAAGTAGGTTGGCGGGTGGTGCCAGGCTACTTTTCGGCCTGTAGAATGAAACATGTAGGAACCTCTGATCTAGCCAGGTAGCACATGAATGGAGAGACTTTTTAGTCCACATTGATGGATGTGAAGGTCACAGTCGGACTCAATGCCAAAACACATATGACCATCAGCCACGTAGCTTGAGAGTTTATTGTACTTTGTCTTTCCGCTCTGCTGCATCTCAGGTTAATTTTGTAGTTTTTATCACACTGCATTTGTAATATATTTTGATTAGTTTGGTCTCTTCGGGTAACATTTACACACAAGCAAATATGAGACCATGCCGGGACATTTTTCAGAAGTATGTAAACGAGTCCTTTTTTAAGATATAATTTAAAACTCATGATTTGCCATATTTGAAGAGGCACTGCACTTGTGCCCCACATTGATATTTTGAATGCAGGATTTTTACTTTAGGAATATTTTCACAGTGCGGGATAAGTTCACATCACTCATCTTCAACCGATTATCTGGGGTCAGGTTGCGGGGGCAAGTGCTCCAGCAGGGGACCCCAAACTTCATTATCCCTAAACCACATTAACCATCTCTGGCTGGGGGATCCAGAGGCAATCCCTTGCCAGTTTAGAGATATAATCTATCCATCTAGTCCTGGGTCTTCCCTGAGGCCTTTCCTTTGGGAGGCACCCAGGGGGCATCCTTACCAGATGCCCCAACCACCTCAACTTGCTCCTTTCTACGCAAAGGAGTAGCAGCTCTACTCCGAGTTCCTCGTGGATGACTGAGCTTCTCACCCTATCTCTAAGGGAGACGCCAGCCACCCTCCTGAGGAAACCAATTTCCACCGCTTGTACCTGCGATTTAGACCTTTGGGTCATGACCCAGCCTTTATGACCATAGGGTGGGAACGAAGATCGACCGGTAGATCGAGAGCTTTACCTTCCGACTCAGCTCTCTTTCCCCTCACTCGTTAACAAGACGCCAAGGGACCCATTTCCTACCTGGAGTTAACAATCCACCGGTTTCCTGCTGAGAACCAAGGCCTCAGATTAAGACGTGCTGTTCCTCATGCCTCAATCAACTGCTTCACACTCAGCAGTGAGAGCTGGAGGTCACAGACGGATCATGTAATCAGGACCACAAACAGCAGTGATGAGATTCTCAGCCCACCGAACTGCAACCCCTCCCCAACACGACTACGCCTCGATATCCTGTTCATGAATAACACAAACAGGATTTGTGACAATGCGCAGCCCTGGCGGAGGCCAAACCCCCACGGGAACAAATCAGACTTATTGACGAGAACCCCCCACCCCTCCTTCACTCCTGGTGAACCCTTTTAGACGCCTTCTCCTGATCCACAAAACCCACGTAGACAGGATGCTGAAAAAAGCTGGTCTTTTGTTCCACGGCCAGGACTAAATCTGCATTGTTCCTCTTCAATCTTAGGATCGACTATCGGCCGAACCCTCCTTTCCAGCACCTTGGAGTCCAATTTGCCAGGGAGGCTGAGAACTGTAATTGGCACACACTCTCTGGTCCCCCATTTTGAACAGGGGAACCACCACCCCAGTCTGCCACTCTTTAGTCATTGTCCCAGACTTCTACGCAATGTTGAAGAGACGTGTCACACCAGACAGCCATACCAAACCCAAAGCTTTAAGCATTTCTGGACGTTTCAGCCAACAGCTCTACCTCTTACATAGAGGGCTAAAAGAGTTCCTCCAAAGTACTCCTAGGATAACATAACCCAGAATGACTCCTTCTTCAGTGTTCAAGGGTTACCGCCCCTTGAGGCACCTAAGACCTTGAGATCTCAGCTCCCTCCTGCAGCTTCAGCAATGGAAGCTTTGAACATTGACCATTTGGGTTCAATGTCCACAACCTACACAGGGAGACAGAAAAGCTTTGCAGGAGATGAGAGTTGAAGATCTCTCGGACATGGGCCTCCTCCAGACATTCCAAGTCTACCCACACTACCCGTTTGGGCTTACCAGGTTTGTCGAGAGTCTTCCCCCACCCTTTGACCCAACTCACGAACCAGATAGTGATTGGTTGACAGCTCGGACCCTCTCTTCACCCAAGTGTCCAAAACATGCCGCCTCAGGTCAGACTATACTATCACAAATCACAGAAGTCCAAATAACAAACGACCACTCTGGTTTAGGTCAGGGAGGCCATTTCTCCCAATAATGCCTCTCCAGTTGTCATGTGTGCGTTGTCTCCTAGCAGAACTATTGAGTCCCCTACCCGAGCCCCATGCAGGACTCTATTCAGGATCTCCAAGAAGGCAGGCACATTTTTTTCTTTAACCTTTATT
Source organism: Hyperoplus immaculatus (assembly GCA_949357725.1). Classification (NCBI taxonomy): domain Eukaryota; kingdom Metazoa; phylum Chordata; class Actinopteri; order Uranoscopiformes; family Ammodytidae; genus Hyperoplus; species Hyperoplus immaculatus. Next base: position 30,549,947 of record OX442360.1, read on the forward strand.
TACACTCGAGATATCATTGAAGGCTGACCCTCATTTACAATGATGTCGAGAAACAAATGTCGAGAAACAAAAACAAATAATACAAACACAATACACAGTACAAATACACAACAAGCTGGTAAATAGAAACATTTTAGACAGAGGTGTAGAGTGACTAGGAATAGAATTAAATTGGTAAGTACAATATGGCCTAATTAAAACAGTTACAGTCAAAGTTTGGTAGATTCAAGACAGTATGTTTAAATTGGTTTAACGATATCATGGTATTCATTTTAATCTGTTGCTGTAAGCTGTTCCAGAAATACAATATACTCTGAGCTGCTGTTCAGTCAGTCTGGTCCAGTCAACAGTCTGGCCCCTCGACTGAGACTAATTTGCCATGGGAGACCCTAACAGGAGCACGAGACCCTACCAGCAGCACCAGAATCCAGACAACACAGCCCACAGGTTCATGTGGACAAAAAATCCTCTCCACCACGATAATATGTTGTTTCCCTGAGAGGTGTTAGTACTTTTACTTCAGACAGGATCTGAATACTTCTTGCCCAACTGTGTCTATAATGCATATTACATACAAATGATTTTATCACTCCCTAATGTCATAATATTGTGTACTGTTATAGCAGCTAGTGTACAGATATACTGTATATACAGTACATACTTGATTTATAATGTGACAGCTGAGCCAAGTCTGACCACGGCTGCTTTACATTACACAGTGCAGAAGGAATGCGCATGAGTGAGACAGGGAGCACATAAGAACATCTGTGTTTAAAATGGAGATGCATGCAACATATGTATTCTATTAAGTGCATGTGAATGTGAATGTAGGGTTCAAGTAAAGTTTAAGACCTTGACATTAAAAAGCAATAAGGGTTGAGTCCACATAAAGACACGCAAACAACTCACACACACACACACACACACATGTTCTCATGTCGACGAAGCCTAAAGAAAAAAAGTCATTGTTCACATTTACGACCATGTTCGGGGGGTCGGACATTACGGCTCCACCTCTGCTGTGATTGGAGGAAGGAACAAGAGTAGAACTGCACATGGCTTTGATTTCCACAGTAAGGCATGCAGGATATTTAAAGTGTGTTTGTGTGTGTGTGTGTAGGTGTGTGTGTGTGTGTGTATGTGACATGCATGCAGTTATCTGTAAAGTTAAGAGTAAAGTCTGAGGCGGATTACTTGTTCCAATTTTTTGAATAGCTGTGGCTTGATGTGCACAAAGTGTCCCTGGCAAACCTACTTAAATCTGGTTCAAATTAAGTTTTTTATATGTTTTTCATTAATTTGTCATGTTGCAGGCCGGGAGGACTACTATGTACATACCTTGCTTATCACCATGTAAGGGACATTTTGCTTGTTCAATGTTTGCCCTACTTTTTCCTTTATCTCAACGAGTGGCGTGCACGGACTCTTTAAGAGACAGTGGGGAAGAGTAAAGAAAAAGGGCAACAATGTGAACAAACCATAGATAGTATATAAAAGGAACAAACGCAGGGCAAACAAATGGGAGGCCAGTGCATGCCTACAACAGTACCCATATATTGGTCTCAACTTTGATATTGGCAAAAATGTGGGTGCACACACACAGGGGCTAAACAAACATCCTCATTCCTGTCTCAAAGTATCGGTTACTTTTGGGAAAATATTTTTTATTTTCACAGATCTGAAAAGGAAAAAGCTCTTTAAGAAGGATAATATGAGCTAGAGGAAGCCTGTGATGAGAGATACAGAGGGAGAAATGGATCCGATAGTGTTTCATGAGGATGAAGGTAGGCGGTCGACAGAGACACACTGAGAACACATTTATTTTTTTATTCAACCTTTATTTTACGGGGCAAAATTGCTTGAGGTCAAATGACCACTTTTCCGAGCAAGGTCTGGCCCAAATAGCAGCAATTAAAATGAATGAAAAATAAGACAAACATAAGAAGAAAGCACAGACCATGAGAAAAAGAGACAAATACATTCCAGTGGGTGAAGAAGAAGAACAGTTTTGAGACAATGATAAAATGCTACTCAGTGAAACATTGACACACTCCAGAACTTGCCATAAGAAAACATTTGAGTCGCGTTTTAAAATCATTCATTGTGATGAGTTCCTGCTATTTGAATGAAATGATGACAAAAGTCAGTGGGACAAAGGTTAGGAGGGCTTTTAGAAAATGGACATTTACTATCAGTCGGTCAAAGTTGAGGGAAGCCAAAGAGTTCATCAGTGCCAAGAACAGAGGGGGAGATGAACAGATCGATAATTGGAGATTAACAGGTTTCCAACATTGACATACTCAGAGCTCCCTAACCTCACACACACACACACACACACACACACACACACACACACACACACACACACATTTGACGTCCTCACTTGGACCCATGCTCTGGAGCTGACAAAATTTTTGGACGGGAACAACCAAAAGTGCACACTGTTTTGTTCTAATATTTGTTTACTTGTTATTTGCAGGTGATGTTATGAAATATTAAATAGTCTAAGCCATTAGACAAAAAACATTTTGCCAAACTCTAAAGGAGTATTTCAAGACTGTTGCACTTTTATTCAATTTGTTTTAACTGCAAATATCTCAACAACTATTAGAAGAACTTCTATGAGATTTGGTAGAGATATTCATTGTGTCCAGATTATGAATCCTAATGATTTTTTTGTTTGTTGTAGATGTAATATTTTTTTAAACAATATGGCAAAATGGACAAGAAGAAATTGAGCTTTTTTTTATTTATTTTTATTTGTTTACATTTGACATTCGTACATAAAATATGAATCATTTTTGACACAATATTTTGACCCAAAAAAGGTTAATGTTCGAATAATGAGCAAAGATACCTTCCCCCCCCAACCCACCCCAACCCACCCATCCCAGCTTGTCCCTTTAAGTCCAAGTCTTCACAAGAATGACTGTCTATGAATCCTAATGATTTTGACGATCCCCTGACTTTTTCATCTATTGCCATCTTCCAAAGTCAAAGTTAGCAAAGATGCTACAGTGGTTTATCACAACAAATCAGAAGGGTGTATAATAACCTTGAAGATATACGAGTGTGCAGAATAAATGCTGTGAAGGAAATAGGACAACGTGCGTGTGTGTGTGTGTGTGTGTGTGTGTGTGTGTGTGTGTGCGTGTGTGTGTATGTCAGAAAGTCACACGTGTAATTGGACAAACCCTGAGACAAAAATCCTGAGATAGAAGACCAAAAGACACCGAAGGAATTGCATGCATAGATAGGGATTTCTTATCTGTGTGTGTGTGTGTGTGTGTGTGTGTGTGTGTGTGTGTGTGTGTGTGTGTGTGTGTGTGTGTGTGTGTGTGTGTGTGTGTGTGTGTGTGTGTGTGCATTCATGTGACTGTGTGACTTTAGAAGGAGCATGCACACTCTGCACACACTGTTTTTTATGGTCTCAGACTTTGACTGTCTTCAAAAAACTGTGGAGACTTTGTTCTCAGGCTGTTAGAGTGTCTGAGATCCTCTCATGTGCAGAGAGAAGCTTATGAAAGCAGAAAGAGTTCCTCTCGGTGGACACACACACTCAGCACGCACCCACAAAAAACACCCCCGAAAATCTCCCCTGGAACCCTCCCAATGGCAAAATCTGTTTTGCATTCTCAGTCCCCCAACCCCCTCTCTCTCTGTAAAGGCCTCGCCACATCACGTCTTTGTTTTCACTGCCCCCCCCCCCTCTTCTGGCAAGAAGCAATGAAACAGGAGTGTGTGTGTGTGTGTGTGTGTGTGTGTGTGTGTGTGTGTGTGTGTGTGTGTGTGTGTGTGTGTGTGTGTGTGTGTGTGTGTGTGTGTCTGTCTCCCAATCTCATGTGAATTGTTTATTGTCTCAGTGAGCGCAGAGACACACATTAGCAAACAGTTGTGGACGTCCTACTTGTTGCAGGTTAGATAAATATTGAGTAGCCAAACTGCTGCCTGCTAGGAGAGAGACTAACACAACAGACAGAGCTTGATATCAAGGGAGCTTGAATATATAAATGAATGAAGTCTTTATTTTGAACATGTCAAAATAATATAATAATGATGGCTAAAAGGAAATGGAAAAAACAGAAGAAAAACTATATTAAGGCAGTCAGCGATTCTGGAGAATGCTTGTTGTTAAAATTCCTTCTTGGCAAAATCAGTGACAAGAAGTGATCACGATTTGCTACCTGTTTGACTGTGTGTGTGCCTGAAAAAACATTCTGACGTTATTACACAGCCTAGGCTCTGTCTGGCTGTCTGGCAGAGGTCAAGAAAGGTCACACTGTTCATGTTACGCTACTGTGTAAGGCAATTAGTGTTGATATGATCTGTCTGACTCTCCACCATATAGACTGTATATAAAAAGGTCTACACACGTTTTTGTACGTGTGTGTGCGTGTGTTGTTGGGACTGTATTATGTCGCTGAATTAGTTTAAAAAAAGACAAAAAACAGAGTTAAAAATGTTTGTTTTTTAAATAAAGGGCACCTCAAACTTCTTATTTTATTTTATTAATTTATTATTATTATTATTATTATTATTATTATTATTATTATTATTATTATTATTATTATTATTATTATTATTATTTAAATTGTTTGCATAGAAAAATTGTAGGGTGTTGTAAGTGTAAAAAATAACTCTCAGATCTATAAATGTTCCTACAATAAATTATATCAAAAAAATCAAAAATACATCTTACATACTGACACAATTGTCCTCATCCAAGCTCGTCCCCAGTCTGCCCTATTTCATCCTCTTCCTCATTAGCAGAACCAGAATGTTCCAATTAAGCACTGTCACATCGTCGTGCCAACGGCTGGCTCACATTCCGTCGGCTGGACAGACTTTACACAGGATGGTGAAGATGGATAACGTGATTAATCCAAAAAGCATATTAAAAAAAAGAGGGATTCATTTCGGTCGAGAGAGCAGAACAAAGATTTTGGTGGTCCGATTACATTTACTGTTGCAGGGTTGGAGAGCATGGAATTTCTGTTTTTGAGTGGAGGACAAGGATTTTTTATTTTTATTTTTTTAACCTTTATTTATACAGGTAAATCCCATTGAGACCAAAGACTCTTTTACAAGGGAGACCTGTTCCCATTCCCACGTTACCGTTCACACACACATAGCAGGCTTACTATCGACATTCACACGATTGAACTGAGGTAACAGCTCCGGAAAAATATCAAGAGACCAGTCTGGATTTTTCTTAAATCTTCATCTCTACATAACTTAATGGAAATGCTCTTTAATGACAAAAAATGTATTGGAATTTGGTAGAAATGTTGTCAGTAGTTTATATTATAAAACCAAAACGTTCATTCTAATCAAACATATGCCTATAAATAGTAAAACAAGAGACACTGAACATTTGGAGTGGTCTCTTAATTTCTTTTTCCCAGAGCTGTATTTTGTTTGAAAACGACTTTTCGTTTGTTATAAGAATTAACTACGGAACTCCCTAAAAAAATCACTTTTGCCGGACCGCTTTTTTCCTTAGCTGGGGCTCTTTGTTTCAATGATCTTATCTCTTATAAGATTATTTTGGGGCATTTTTGCATTTTACTAGACAGTTTGGAGAGACAGAGATGTCTTAGAGAGAGGGGGAATGACATGCAGAGAACGACCCGGGCTGGATTCTAACCCGGGTCTGCTGTGAAGAGGACTGAGACTCTATGGGAGTTGGGGTGCTAACCACTACACCACGAACGCCCCTTCTATAATCTTTTCTTGTTATGTATTCTACTTTTGCTATTATTAATTTATTTTACTTTGAAGGACTTTGATACTTTGTTTTTTAAATAAATAAACCAAAACGTATTCAATCCCAGCCCTTATTTTGATAGGGGGATTTGAACGACTGTACTTTATTTTGATAGGGGCTACACAAATAAAAAACCCATGCCCATGCCCACTTGATAAAAAACATCTGCCATTGTTGTTAAAAAGATGAAACACTTATTAACAGATACACACATACCTACACAGCTCACATAACCTATAGGAGCAGTAACAGATAATAGCAATAAACAAAGGGGTCAGAGTGCAACGTGTAAAGAAGGGTGTCACTGTGTTATCTTCTGGCAGTTCCAAGTATATTGAATTCAAACCAGATTTTAAGGCAAGGCAAGGCAAGTTTATTTCTATAGCACAGTTCAGACACAAGGCCATTCAGAGTGCTTTAGAAGGGCCTAAAAATCAAGTATAGATATCAGAAAATTTGCATTTAAGAGACAGTAAAAACAAAGAACAGATACAGGCAGATAAGTTGCCAGAAAATAAAAAACTGAAAATGACAGGTTAAAAGGGAAACAGAAAAGTCTTCAGATGTTATCATAGTGTACTTGATGTTCCTCAATGTAACTCACCCGGTGTTTGGCCTGAAGACATCTGGCATCTTCCAAAATTGTGAAACGTTCATGCTTGCACAGCAGACAGCAGCATTTCAACACAGTAGCCAAAAATTTGACCTTTCTTTCATGTCCGGGTATGATGTGCAATAATGTTGAAATTATACTATAGCTCGGGAAAAAAATAAGAGACAAGTCTGGATTTTACTTAAATCTTCATCTCTACATTACTTAATGAAAATGCTCTAAATGACAAAAAAATTTATTGGAATTTGATAGAAATGTTGTCAGTAGTTTATAGAACAAAACCAAAATGTTCATTCTACTCAAACATATGCCTAGAAATAGTAAAACGAGAGACACTGAACATATGGAGTGGTCTTTTATTTTTTTCCAGAGCTGTGTTACAATATTTTGAATAAAATGGACCTGCAAAGAAATACTGCCTAGTGAAACTTCCCAACACAATGTTTGTGCTTGTACTTGAATTTAATGTTTTCAAACATAAAGGGATATGTCAAATACTATTGTTCCATATATTACATTAACATATAATGGTGATATGACCTCTCTATCTTCTTGGATGAGTTAGGGCAGCATGCACTGTTTCTTAAATAGGTTTATTTTCTTTAATTGTCTTTATTCGCACAGTGGCAAAATGGGGGCAGAAAACAAGAAAATAGAACAGGGAGTAAAGAAAAATGTTAACAGTCATATTTAGTTTTTTTAGCTAAATGTTTAACTTTCAAAACCACAATAAAGAGTTGTCAAAATAAAATATTTTCACACATTTTATTTCTTTAAATTACTTACTTTTCTGCGTGTGTTACAATTGGTCAATTTTTATGTTTGACGAGCACTTTGTAGATGCCTTTTTGAAAAAGTACCACAGGAATAAGGCAAATTATTAATTAAATTCTTATATAACAGGGGCCAAAAAATGTGCAGCGTAATGCATAACTGCAAATCTTTTCCACCCCAATAGTTCAGCGCTGGACACAAAACAATGTAGGGGAGCTACTCAGTGACATAACACCCAACCATGGCAAACAAGACTGTTGTTACAGTCGCGGGTTTAGTGGGTGATCCTCTGAAATAACTATAGCATTAAGTTATACAATTTTCAGTTGTCTCGATGTGGTTTTTCCTCCCTTATTTTGTTATTTAAAGGTGCCATGAGGAACTTTTGAATATTTCTGAAACAGTCTATTTTTTTTCTGATGATCATAAATTACATGTAACAGCAAACGAGACCATCAGTGCAAAGAATACTATTTTTATATAGTTTTCTTAATGCCTTTGGTGTGGGTACGCTCACCCAGGAACGACAGTTGTACTAAGTATGTAATTGTAAAATGTACCTGCCTGTCTTTGGTTGGTACATAAAGTGATAAAACATATATTTTTACAAAACATCTTGAATTTCCATTTGATATGGAAGCAAGAGACTACAATGTTTATTTTTATTATTAAATATATTATTTCTTAGGCTACATCATAGTGTAATAATGAGATAGCATGTTATTATGAGGTAGTCATCGTTATTTCACAGAAATAAATAGTATTTGTCTTGTAGGACAATTTCTCTGCATCGTTATTTTACTTTTGATACTAAAAGTAAATGTTCCTGATTATACTTTGTACTTTAAGTAGTAGGCCTACGCCCTTAGATATAGCCTAAAACAAACACTCACAAGGGCCATTTCTCTGCATCAAGTACCTACTTACATTACTTTTGTTCCTTTATAACAAACTGTCCGTAATAGATAGATAGATAGATAGATAGATAGATAGATAGATAGATAGATAGATAGATAGATAGATAGATAGATAGATAGATAGATAGATAGATAGATAGATAGACAGACAGACAGACAGACATTGAGTGATTGATTGATTCAATTTATTTCAGACATATCAAAACAAAAAAAATTAAAAGCATGAAAATACAAAAAAAATATATATATATATGTTCAAATGATTTCACAAAATAAAATAAATAAAAATAAACAAATATAGATAGATAGATAGATAGATAGATAGATAGATAGATAGATAGATAGATAGATAGATAGATAGATAGATAGATAGATAGATAGATAGATAGATAGATAGATAGATAGATAGATAGATAGATAGATAGATGAGGAAAATAATGCTGAGTTTGCATATCAACATTTTATGAAAGTTATTAGCTTTATTTTTAATGAATGTTTTCCATTTGGAAATTCCAGGAAATACAGTCAAGACTTCAATAAGCCTTGGTTTACAGTAGATTTGTTGAAGCTGTTGAGGAAAAAGAATAAACTATACAGAAAATATGTCTTAAATCCTACTCCTCTTATCCATGGTATTTATAAATCCTATAGAAATAAATATATTCATCCCATTAGATCTGCAAAAAAGAAATATTTCAGTGAAAAATTTAAGAGGTGTTCAACGGATATTAAAACCACGTGGAAAGTAATAAATCAGTTGTTGCAAAGAGAAAAAACTGTCCCAGAGCTACCGTCAGTCTTTTCGGATGGTGAAAATTCTCTGAAAAATCCATTTGATATAGCTCAAAAATGTAATGATTTTTTTGTTAATATTGGTTATGAATTAGCTAACAAAATATCTGCATGTCATGGTAATCCACTGGATTTTATTCCGAGACATTTTCCTATTATTTCTTCTTTTAAGCCCCCTGATATCCAAGAAATAAGTGACATAAATAAGGAACTAAAAACATCTTCAGCTGGTCATGATAATATTACTGCATTTCTTGTCAAACAGGTAAAACAGTCAATACTGCAGCCACTTACTCACATATTTTCTCTGTCCTTGAAAACAGGAGTTGTACCAGAGGATTTAAAAGTTGCCAAAGTTATTCCTCTGTTTAAAGCTGATGATCCATGTTGTTTTAATAACTATAGACCCATATCTGTTTTGCCATGTTTTTCAAAAATATTGGAAAAAATTATATATAAAAGGATTCTTTCTCATTTAGATTCTAATTCAATTCTTTACAAACACCAGTATGGTTTCCGGAAAAAACACTCCACTTATATGGCTCTGCTTCACCTGATTGACAAAGTTACTTCTGCACTTGAAAATAATGAATTTATTTGTAGTATTTTCATAGACTTTTCAAAAGCTTTTGATACAGTAAATCATCATATTTTACTGGAAAAGATGTATAAATATGGTTTTCATGACACTACGTACAAATGGTTAAAAAATTATGTTTCCAACAGAAGACAGTTTGTTTGTGTTAAGGGTTGCTATTCCAGCAAAGCCAGACTACTCTGTGGGGTTCCGCAGGGATCCATTCTGGCACCATTATTATTCCTCATATATATTAATGATTTGTCTAATGTCTCCAATATCCTTTCTCCAATAATGTTTGCAGATGATACAACTTTAGTTCTCTCTCATTCAAACTTCAGTTCACTGATTAAGGATGCTAATGTTGGTTTAACTGCCTACGCTACATGGTTTAGATTAAATAAATTATCTTTGACTATAAAAAAATCTAACTTTATCATTTTCAGTGGCAAAAAAACATATTCTAAGGATTTATCTAAAATTACAATTGAGTCTGTTGAGATGCCTCAAGTATCATCTACAAGATTCCTGGGAGTTATTGTTGATGAAGATTTGAGTTGGAGAGAACAAACTGACTGGGTTAGTAGAAAAATAAATAAATCTATTGGTATAATAAGGAGGGTCAGTCATCTTATCACTACACACTGTCTACTTACTCTGTATTATAGTCTAATTTATCCCTATCTTTCATATTGTAACATAGTTTGGGCAAGTACTTTTCCTACTACTCTCTACAAAATCTTGGTCCTCCAGAAACGTTTTGTTAGAATTGCAACTCGATCAGAGTCACACATCTCTTCTGCTCCTCTATTTCAAAAACTACAAATTCTTACTATTTACGATATCAATATTTCTCAAATATGTGTTTTTATTTATAAAATACATTCAAGTGAAGGGAATATTCCTGAACATTTCAAGACTTACTTTAAAACAAATTCACAGGCCCACTCCTATTCAACTCGTCAATCTTCAGATCTTCATCCTCCTAAATTTCTTACTTGTAGAGGTCAATTTTCAATAAGATTTAGGGGTACCAAATTATGGAATGGCTTTTCCCATCTGCCAAAAAACTGTTCCTCTATAAAATGCTACAAAAGAAACTTAAAAGATCATTTAACTGTTGTTTTGTAATTGCTTTTTTTTTTTTTTTTTGTATTGTTGTCTATGTCCTCATGTTTTATTTTGATTTACATATGCTCTAGGAATTAATAAATTATGTGTATAAACCAATATTCCCTTCACAGACTTACTCAGCACTCATACACTTACACACGCACATTTTCTGCTTTTATATCGATATTATTATTATGTTGTTATTATATATAATTTGTTATTATATCACTTTATGTAGTCATATGATTTTTTGTATGTTTATTTTGTGTTTCCTTATAACTTTGTGAAATGTTAACATTATTTAGGTGGAGGCTTCAAATAAGCCCATTGGGTTTTCTGCCTCTTCCTGCACTGTATGTTATTTGTATTCTTTGCCATTCTTTGTGTATGTTTCTTTTTTAATTGTGCAAAATAAATAAAACTAAAACTAATAGATAGATAGAGGCCTACAGATAGAGACAGACACCTCTCTCTCTCGTGCGCCTCTCCCACTTTCTCGCACGTGCGATTTGTCAGGACAGATTCCACCACTGCCTGTTCACGACTGTCGTCTCTGCGCATGCGCATTGGGCCATAGTGTCATCATCATCACCATCCCAGAAGTTGTGCAGTCCAGCGCTGCAGTGGTACCTCGCTCCTGCTGCTGTTGGAATATCCGCCGTTACACCGTTAGTTTTTGCAAGAACCGGGACAACCACCAACGCGACACTCACTCAAGCCGAACTGAGCCTCCATAGGACGGATACGAAACCTCCGAAACGACCCGGTGAGTGACGGAGCGTGTGTTGGTCAAACAACGTGGTGTGTGTGTGTCTGTGTGTGGGGTGACCATACACAGTCTATGGTTGAGACAAAGAGGCTGCTGCTGTAATGAAACGGCTAATTTTCTCTTCGTAAAGTGTTGAAACGTCTCTGCTTCTGTCGCCATTAGATAGGCTACTAATCATTATTTCCTTATATTGCAACAGCGCGCGAATGATTGAAATACCCAGTGTTATTGGGCGGTTGGTTTAGTAACCAGACGTAGTTTCATTCACCCATTGTGTGTGGCGTGATGCTGCCGCTCGTTTAAACATCCACACGTGAAGTCCCCCCCCCTCCATACCCAACCCCCCATGTGCCTCTGTCCTTGCCGCGTTTGACAGCTCGTAACTCGGGGTCACAGTCTGAATGTGGTCGGCTCAGAGCCAACAAAGTACCGCAGCAGCGTTTATGGTCACTCAGAGATAGTGGATATTTTCAGCTATATATTCTGGTTGTCTAGGCTACTTCCACACTGCATGTAAGTTTTTTTTGCCTACTACAGATAGGCATACAGTCTTAAGTTAATCTAAATATTAGGCTTTAATTTGTAGGCTAGTACAATGTCTTAAAACAGTCTTTCAAGAGCCTTATCTATACTAAAACACGGTGAGTAGGGGAGTTTATCAGTGTTCTACTTTAAATAAGTTTGCATGGTCAAATATGGTCAAACTGTAACGTTTAAGTGATACATTATTATAATTTTTGGCTTTAAGTTGTGTATTTTAGATGATAGACACAAAGACAGTAAAGAGGGAGGGGGACAGACAGACAGACAGACAGGCAGACAGGATAGATAGATGTTGTCTACCTTGGTGGAAATTTGTTTTTGGCTTCTCCCACCCAAACACAAATTTCCACATTACACATAGCAACCAAACATGACATACAACAACATAATAATAATCATATTAACCCTTAGATCTTATAACTTTAAGACTGTTCCAAAAGTGTCCCTAAAGGCCAGGACACACCAGTCCGACACGTTCCGACTACCCAAAAACTGGAGTCGCCGTTTCAGGAAGCTCCAGTCTTCCCGTCGCGGCCACAAAACACACCGAGACGACTGCTTATTTTTCCGTACGCTCTGCGCTTGCGCGGGACGTAATGTCTCCACAACAGCAGGCGGCGCTAATCTGTATTGTGGCCCGAAAAAATACGAAAGCCGGAAATGATGGGACAGCTCTCTAGAGCATAAACATAGATAGAAATACGTATTTATATTCATGGGCCATAAGAGCACAATTTTTAGCAGAGAGTGTCGAGCATGGTGTCGAGCAGTCAACAAGGGTTGATGCATGTGAGTACTCGCAAAACGAAACGAACAAACACATTAAAACGATGGCTAGCTGTTGTTAGCTGTTTGTGCTACCCGCCTCACTTCCGGGCTTCACTGATTCGCTAGCCCTCCACCAATCAAATTGCTCCAAATGAAAGACGGTCGGCCGCCGATTGAACATGTTCAATCGGCGCAAAACAAGCCCGACGACCTCTACGTCGGCCGACGTCACGGCACACACCAAACAGATTCGTGTCCCGACCCCCTACCGACACTACGACGGCGATTATCTGGCCGGTGTGTCCTGGCCTTAACCCAAAGTATTTTGTATTTTCTTTCTATACAATTTTGCTTTTGGTAATATTTCTCTTAAATATCATTCTGAGTGGCTTTGAAAAGGTCTTAAAAAGTCCTTAAACCTACTGTCATGGCAAATATTGCATATAATATATCTCCGGACTCAAATGTTAGAATGCTCATATCTGCAATAAGAAACATTGTATTTATCTTGTATAGATTCCTAAAATTCTTATAAGGGAAATGAGATTTATCGAATGTTGTTTCATTCTAAAACTAAAATGTAGATTCCTGAAATGAGTATCCACCTAACCACTCAGACTTTTCACACCTCTTCTATTGTCTTGTGCTCAGAACACCCCCTACCCCCTAGGCTATTCAACCTCCTTAACAAGTGGGCCGAAAAGGAAGACCGCTGGGGGTTCATGAGCCACACATACAGTAAAACATATGATGTCAATGAATCGCTACAAATAAATCGTACTAGTAGTAGAGTTAACTCAATAGATATAGTGCTGCTAAATGGAATATCCTTGTCAGACGCATTCCTTTCTTCTTCACTTTTAATCGCGTCATTATAACAATTGTTGTTCTCACATATTTTGGACACATCCTTATGATTCAACAATGTTGCTGGAATCATCACAAAACAGAACTACTACATACGAGACAGTTTGAGCCTGTTTCAGTCAGTGAGAGAAATTGCACTGCCTTGATTTTGCTATTTCAGCATAGTCTGGCTCATAATCCTGAGACACTCATGCAGCGTCATAAACCAGCCTCATGTGTGAAACTGATTTACTGCATTCGTTTTATTTATCATATTACACCGTGTACGCGAACCAGATTTGCAGACAACAATTTTCCTTGAACAAAAAAAAAACTCTTATCTTCAAACTGTCCCCCCCACTGCCCCCCCTGCCCCCCCCCCCTCACATGACTGGCTAATTGAGAGCATTGCATTGTTGTAATGGTAAACTGAAGCCATTGTTGTTGCCAGGATGAGAGCCATTCTTCTCAGAAAGCCACCGCGGGGCTTCCCTCCATGTTCTTACAGGATCCAAGAACATGAAGCCTCTCTGTTTGATTAAATAGTCTTTGCTTGATTATTACAGCCTTATGATCTCATTCTCTCACTACACTACCTTTCTGGAAGCTGTATTAACCCTGAGTACATGTGACGCGCGGCCGCTAATGTGTTATCTATTGCCAAAGCTCAATTGGATTCACATGCTATCTAGCCTGTGAGGGGAGGGTGGGGGTGTGTGTGTGTGTGTGTGTGTGTGTGTGTGTGTGTGTGTGTGGGGGGGGGGGTCACTGGAAAGATCACACAACAGCCATACCACGTACCCATGCCGTTCCCTATTGTCCCCTCACTGTCTATTTATAAGGCTGGATCAAGAGGGGGGATGTTCTTTAGTTATGAAAAGTGAGTGATTATGTGACCTTCAACATAGTGGCAGAGAAGAACAGTAGAATTCATTATGCAAACATTCAAATGTCTGACCTTTACTTTGTGTACTTGAATGCAGCATCTCCTGTTGGTGCTGTCCTGCTGTGACATAGATAGGACAGTTGAATAGTTCCCTCTGGGCATCATTAAAACATGGTTGTGTGTGTGTGTGTGTGTGTGTGTGTGTGTGTGTGTGTGTGTGTGTGAAGTCGGTTTTTAAACCTCTTCTCTGGACTATGTATGGGTGACGCTGAATAGTTGATGATTCGTTTGCCAATCTCACTGTCAAATAGTCGACACTGCGGTCATGAAACAAGGGCTGTGTATTGCTGCTATGTGGGGGTGCTGGATGTCTTTTTTTTTAAAGATATTTTTTGGGCATTTTTATGGTTTATTGATAGTGCAGAGAGACAGAGGTGAAATGGGGCAGAGAGGGCAGTGACATGCAGAGAACGACCGCGGGTGGGAATCGAACCCGGGTCTGCTGCTGCTGGGCCCGGCCCGGGAGGGGAGGGGGACGCCCTACCAACTGAGCTAAGGGCGCCCCAGGGGTGCTGGATGTCTGATGTCAAGAAGACAAACTGTAGCTGTGTTCGAAATCGTTCCCTATTCAATCACTCCATTCCCTATATAGTGTCTATGATATAGTGAACTATGTAGGGAACGAACAAACGAGAATTTGGACACTACGCTGAACATTTCTAAGTCATTTGCGTCAGTAAATGTGACAGCATTGCATTGTGGTATACGGGAGTAACATGTAGGGAACATCGTATGTTCACTCAAATTTTGGGTATTTTATAGTCCACTATATAGTGAATGAAATAAACCACTGAGAATTCGAACACCAATACAAAATAGCCCACCACAGCTTTAAGCCTGTGCAATCTTGGATCTTTATTGCCGTGACGGAAATGCTGCTAAAGATATGCCAAGAACATTTCCAAACGTGCTGTAACTGTAAAAAAAAAGTGTAGCCTCCCTGTTTGATGACAAATTGCTTTCCCAGCTTATTCGATTATTGGTAGTGTAAACGTTTCTATCAGCACACACACACACACACACACACACACACACACAGACACAGACACACATCTCATTGACGGTATCTCAGTGAAGGAGTCAAGAGGTGTGGCACTTATAGGGCCAGAAGCTTTGATTACTAGATGGCAAACCACTTGAGATATATCAGCTGTGTGTGTGTGCGTCTGTGCGCGCAAGGCATGTACAGGCCAGACACACAACCACACGGGTTTTTGTAAGGGAGGATCAATAACTGCATGCATGCGCTAGTTAGTTAGTTAGATGCACATGTGACTAAAGCTGTGTGGAGTGCAGCTACAACAATAATGTACATAACTAGATTACATGTCTATGTGAACTGTCAAAATGGTTAAAACTGCCAATGCAATACTGGGTGCACCTTGTGGAAGCAATTTAATATTGATTAGTTTAATTGTACTATTGTCCCTTCATGTACTATCTGATCATTGTATGAAGGGTATTCCCTCTCATCTTAACTACTGATGCATCCTGTCCGGACTTTCTATTGTGATTACATCAGTCTGATGGGGGCCATCACCCTTAACTCCCTGAAGGATTCAAAGTACACTCATCATATCATTAGCATCATCCTGGAGGCTCCCAGGCTGTAGCATTGATGTCATCAAGAGCCACACTTGATTGTTCCTTTGTTATTCTACCTATCTGACCATGTCAACCATTGTGCATAAAGCAGCTCATTGTGTGTATACAACTCAGTAAAGACCCTGGGATTGCTCTGAGCAGGATGCAGAGGTCTTCTCTCCATGAATTAATGCTCACCATAATCACCTGTATTGTCTTTTGGAACAAAGTAAAGAGTTGTTTTCATATTGGACTATAGTGAAGTTTTCTTCAACAAATAATCTTCTTCCACAACCTCAAATATACACTCATGCACTGAAATGGAAAAGTAATGCAGTGGAGTCCAGTGCAACAAATTAAAAGTAAGTTTGGGGCCCTTATTATTACAGAAGTCTGAGGGAGACTGTTAACATTGGTTCATCATCATAACAGGGAAACTTTAGTGGTCATCCACAGTGCCAAGATGGTGGTCTTATTTGAGAGGGATCATTTACTTTGTCGACTCTCCCTGAGATTTCTCAATTTTTTTAAATCCCGATAAAGGTTTTTTTTACTGGGAGTTTTTTCTCAGCCGAGATAAGGGTCTAAGGGCAGAGGGTGTCATACTGTATGGAATGTAAAGCCCACTGAGACAAATGTCTGTTTGTGATATTGGGCTATACAAATAAAACTGATTTTGATTCGAGGCTTTACAGATTTGATGTTTTGTTTGCAAGTCATTTGTTATCCTTTTATTAGCCAGAGTCAAGTGTACGTGTTGGAATGAGGATATTTCGCAGCCTCATGATGACAGTTTAGAATTACACTGAGTCATTCATGGGAGGGAATGAATAGTAACCGTGCCAACCCCTCCTTCTTACTTCCTACTCATCACAGGTTTTTGCAAGAATGGGATTTTTGTGTCCTGTCCTTTCATGTGCACTATGGGAAATCCTACAGGCCAGACAGACATAAACAAAGCATATTTAAAGCTATAGTGCGTAACTTTTTATAGAGATGATGAATGTTGGTTACATTCAAGCCATCACCAAACGAGTTGACATAAAGTTGATTAAGCCTACCAGCTCCACAAAACTGTCTCTGTATTTCTCAGTATGGCAGCGTTTACATACTGGTGTTGCCCCCCCGCCCCCTGACACTGGTGCAGGAGCTCAGAAAAAATCCCATGAAGCGCCCAAGAAATGTTTCAGTTGTTGACTCTACTGCAAAGAAAAAACCTGGACGTACAGCAGAAGGTATAAAATCCATGTGCGACCACTGAAGGCTTTACCTCATATAGATGCACCGACACGACAGTGTTGTTGTAATTACTTAGAATTCCTCATGGGGGAGACAAAAGTTACGCACTATAGCTTTAATCATTGTTGTTATAGTATTTTACATTCAGATTAAGCCATCTAATTGCTGGGTCAGTTGTGTTAATCCCAGAAACACTATAAACTACGGAATAAGGCTTTTTTGTTTATTTTTGAAAATGTGTAACGTCTGCCCAAACTGTTATTTGTTAAAGGCATTTCAGGTAACTTCGGCCCCTCAGCACACTTTGGTCAAGGGAGCGTTTGTTACTGCAGAATGAATGGCCTCATTGATAAATCTCTCAGGACACGCAGACACACGGATACACGGACACACAGGCACACGGACGCGGACACACACACACACACACGGACACAGTCGGACAAAAAGTCGCCAAAAACAGACACACAGACACACAGAGACACAGTCGGACACACACACACACACAGAGACACAGTCGGACACACACACACACACAGAGACACAGTCGGACACACACAGAGACACAGTCGGACACATACACACACACACACACACACACACACACACACACACACACACACACACACACATTTCCCATAAAGTCCAGGCCCTCAAACTCGATACTGATTCCTCCTCTTTTTTAAATTTCTATTAAATTCTTTTTTTTTTTCTACATCTGCTCCAACTGATGTGGTTTTCTCTTCTGCTTTACATAATCCAGTTTGTCTGCTTCCTTCAGCTATCAACTTAGAACAGCAGGACACGACATGACAATACACGATTTAGACGGATATGTTTGTTTGCGTTTTCGACTGGCATGTTTTACTTCTTATTTTATTTATTTTTTATTTGTCATTTTTGCTTTTATTAGACAGTTTTGGAGAGAGACAGAGATGAAATGGGGGCAGAGATAGGAATGACATGCAGAGAACGACCCGGGGTGGATTCTAACCAGGGTCTGCTGTGAAGAGGACTGAGCCTCTATGGAGGGGGGGAGGGGTCTAACCACAACGCCACGAGCGCCCCTCCCTCCACATGTTTCACTTTTAACATTACAGAACATTTTAAGACCACAGTCCGCTCCAAAAATCAACTTCTCACCTTTTTGTGCATGAATGTCACATTGTCGACCATTTAATTTTCCTTGGTAGCACGAGCACTATAGTGACCTTTATCTGTTCCTGTGAGCGTTGCTAAATTCAGATTCACTATGTAACTCTGAAATACACACTCTCGTTATATCAGATTATGACCTACGGCAATGGCGTGAGTCTCTCTTTCCTATTCCCACCTCATGTGTAATAGATAGGACTGGTTGGTTTGTGCCAGCCTCACTGTTGGATGACTTCCAGTTCCCAAGTTCACTTAAGCAACTCCTAGACATGATTAGTCAGTCCCTGATAAAGGTGCAGGACTGTTAGATAGACCTAAAGCTAGAAATAAGGACATTACAATAAGGACATTTCTAGGGCTGCCCCCTGAAAGTCGATGATTCGACATGTGTTTGTTTAAAGCTCTGTTTCACTGATCTTAAGTCTTCCAAATATTTCACTCAAATGCACTTTTCTGATTGACAAATAGTGTCACGATTTGTCAAATCTCTGGATTGAACAGGAAGTTCCGATTCGATATTCCAAGTCGCAGGCATCCTTATAAATTGCCTGTTTATAAGTTAGTTTTCAAACGATTCCCTGTTTCTGATTGTAGTTCATTTGAGCTGTTTGTACCTGGTCATGTAGTTAAAGAATAACTTAATGAGTGATCAATTCTTTTCATTTTATTACACTATTATTTGGTCCTCTTCCCAGTCTCAAGTCTTCATTAAATTAATAATACATCCAGTAGCAAAAAACAACTCGGTGAAAGTCCAGTGTTAGTAGGCTATGCTTTAAAGAAGGCAAAGCTCCTAAGAAGCTACAATGTGATGCAAGGTCACTGCGGCCTCACATCGACATTTGTGCAATGTTTGAAGAAATTTCCTCAAAGCGGTATTGAGATATTGCGTTTATGAGATCACAGTGACCTTTACCTTTGACCTTTGGGACTCCAAAATCCAATCAGTCCATCCTTGAATTAGATTTGACATTTGTGCAAAGTTTGAAGTAAAACCCTCAAAGCGTTCATGAGATATTGCGCTCCCAAATATGGCCCGCGGGGGGACGTACACACAGAAGTACAAATACATTAATCAAGTGTCGGGAGCATCACATGAAAATGTGAGATGACATGAAGATATTAAAAGCTTGCAGCTAATAGTAGTAGTAGAAATATGATGGCATTAGAATTACTACTACTACTGTGTGTGTGTGTGTGTGTGTGTGTGTGTGTGTGTGTGTGTGTGTGTGTGTGTGTGTGTGTGTGTGTGTGTGTGTGTGTCTGATCAAGGCGTCTTGCTTCATATGTCACTTTGGTCGCATGAGTGAAAGTTGAGTCTCTACTCAGTACAGTCAATACAACGAGATTAAATCATGCAATGGCAGGTCTGTCAGTTCTGGACGACTGCCACATGGTTTATGATTCAGAGATAATACTTATAAATGTTTCACAAGGAAGATTATGAATGGATCGTCATGTACAAGTTGTTGCTAAGGAGTTTACAAAAGCTGTCATGTCAAAGGCCAATCAATCAAATTTGTTGCACACCGTTTTTGTCGCAACTCAAATAATTAAATGTAGGCTGTCGTAAAATGACGTGCAGTGCAGGTACTTTGACTGCCTCTCCATACGTCATCGGCCTGATATGCAGAACCTCCCCTGGACTTCAGACCCTGGTGGAAACACACACACCAAAAGGCCACAGCAACCTTTAAGTTCTTGGAAATGGAGTTCCTGGAACCTTAAAGACCTACTTCACCAGTGGGAATATGAAGGTGTATTGAACTCTGAGATCTTATATAGTGTAAATGTGCAAACATTTTTGAAATCGGTTCATCCTAGCCTGAGAAAAGGCAGAAAGAGTGTGTTTACGGTCTCACTGTCTAACCCTACATTTTACTAGTGTGACATCACATAGGGTTAAATGTAGGGTTAGGATTAACAGGACAGCTGGGCCTATGACTGAGGGAAGAAAAACTTCATTCATTATATTATAATAGCGATTTTATAATGATAGAACGCCGGTTCCGTATGGGTGAAGTATTCCTTTAGACAAATGTGTATAAACCCACACAAACACCAACCCTAATCCTGGAGTTATCCCATGACTACTGACTCTCCTGCCACTAGTCTGAAGGCTGAGATTGTTGATCCTATAATGTCTCTGTATATTTCCCCCTGGTTCTGGTTATATCAGAGTGACAGTTACTCACTTCCTTCTTTGTCCTGGCTTGAACACATTCTGCTAAATCAGCATTTAACCCTGTGTGTGTGTGTGTGTGTGTGTGTGTGTGTGTGTGTGTGTGTGTGTGTGTGTGTGTGTGTGTGTGTGTGTGTGTGTGTGTTTGTGTGTGTGTGTGTGTGTGTGTGTGTGTGTGTGGTCGCCCTATTTCCTCGGGCCTGTTGACCTGAAATGAGCTCACATGACATGACTGTGCAGAGTAGCTGAGGATAATAATGGAGTCAGTGCTACTCTGTACTGTACTGTCGGTTAGCTCTTTGTTTGTTTTTGAACCGTACTGAAAAGAGGAACTAGAATATTGTGGTGTCGTCCAACATCCTATTTGACTTGTGTTTGTACCATTTGTAGTGTGACTTATGTCTTGTAAGCTTTACTACCGACCGTTATTATTTCATTTAAAAAAAAATGTTATTTGAGGATAAGCCCCCTTGAGATGTAGCATCTCGTTTTCGGGTCCTCGGACAAACATACAGTACAAATACAATACACAAAACAAACTATTAAACCTGCAGTGTGTAGAATTTTGGGTTTTATTTCCTAGCAGATTTTGTAGAAAGTAATTATAATATCCATAAGTACATTTAATTTAGTGCATAATAGCTGAAATTTTTTTTTTAATTATTATTTTTTCCCTTAGAAAGGGTCTCATATATGTCCATATTTCTGCATATTTTGGACCAAGGCCTAGTGCTGCCATCTTGAAAGTGTCATAGTTGGAATGTCATCAGGA
This sequence comes from Hyperoplus immaculatus, assembly GCA_949357725.1. NCBI lineage: Eukaryota > Metazoa > Chordata > Actinopteri > Uranoscopiformes > Ammodytidae > Hyperoplus > Hyperoplus immaculatus. Next base: position 30,571,301 of record OX442360.1, read on the forward strand.
GCATTGTTTAAAATTTAGAATTGTTCTTGTCCTTTAAGGCCACTGTAGCTTCTGTTATTATTCGAAAGGGTTGGGGTTACCCAGGGAGTGTTGCATTCTAGAACTTTGTAGAACTTTCTTGATGATGTCACATTACACACTGCACCTTTAAAGACATACACATGCTCTCTTTTGAAGTTAGGGCTACAACCGATGGGCTTTTTTGATGACTGATTTATCGAAGACAATTTATAGGGTGGATGGACAGCCTAGGCTCTGTAAACTGATATGTAAACAAAGGAGGCCCACCGTAGCTAGCAACATGCCTGTTTACAGAGCCTAGGTGGTGTATTAACACTGGAACACAGGTAGCAGACCGAGGAGATATTCACTGATTTTGACAAAAAGAGATTTTGACAACAAGCGTTCTCCAGAATCACTGACTCCCCCTTTAAGTGAATGCAGTCTTGTGTGTGTGGTCGTGTTCTTAGTGGTTCATGTCCGAGCTAAAGGAAGAACTGAGCTTTATCTTTACTACTGGAGTCATCACATTCCTCTTCAGGACAGGAAGGCCGTGAGGGCAGAACACTGTGGAAGCAACCATTTAGTTAAAGAAAACTTCACAAGGGTCCAAAGTTAGGAAAAGGGTCACACACAGACACACACACACTCGCTCGCTAACTCACTCACTCACTCACTCACTCACTCACTCACTCGCTCACTCGCTCACTCGCTCACTCACTCACTCACTCACTCACTCGCTCACTCGCTCACTCACTCACTCACTCACTCACTCACTCACTCACTCACTCACTCACTCACTAAGGAGAATGCAAAAAAAATACTGCAATATTATTACTAACCAAGAAATAATTTGATCTATTTTCAAATATTAATTTAAAACACAAAAATATATAGTTTTATCTTTGTCTGTAGGGAGACTTGCTTAAAAATAAACTTCAAGTCTATTTTAGAGACTTTCATGTATTTTGTCTATCTGCAGCTAGACAACACAGATGTTCTCAATGTAGCAGCTCTTATTGATTTAGGTGGCATTGAATAGGAGCGTATATCCTTAAGCTCGCCTGTTTGTGTGCGTGTGTGTGTGTGTGTGTGTGTGTGTGTGTGTGTGTGTTTGTGTGTGTGTGAAGGGGGGGGGGGCGGATGTAACAATGGGATAATACTCTTCAGGCTCCCGGGGATTGAATGTTAATTAAGTCTATGGTTTGCCATGGTGATACATTTACATCTCAGTCTATTCTTATCCTGCATTCCAGTCCCCCATACTTCCCCCACTATTTAGCACACCAGAAAAAGATTTAGGATGTCCCAATACATGCACGTCAATTGTAGTATGCTGAAAAATACATAAATGCCCCCACTAACTCCAATAGCATTTTGGAGTATTCCTCCTTATTCTTGACATATCTCGACATAATGAAAAAAAATCTTCCTTATCTGTTTTTTTCTCTCTCCTGTGGCCCTAAAACTCTTCTGTACTTTAGTATGTAGCGTAGTAAAAAGACAGAGTACAGTACACAGTCTTTTAAAGGTGGGGTAAGGGATTCTGGAGATTGCGTGTTGACAAATGATTTAATTTTTTCAACACAAACAAAGGTTGCCCACTTTGTTTACATTTCCTTTGCATACCAGTTTACAGAGCCTAGGCTAGGGTATTAACACCTGATTTTTTTTTGTCAGCGCACGCACAGTACGCACAGGTAGCAGATTGTGAAGAGATATTCACTGATTTCTCCAGCATCGCTAACTGCACCTTTTACTTCTAATATTTGCAGACCAATAGTGGAAGGAAAGTTTTTTTTTTTGCATTTAGATTTAGAGGACATGTTAGTTAAATGCTTTCGTTGGTAAATTAATGGAAAAACGGTTTATAATAAGGACAGTATCCCTGTACGTTTGTGTTTCTAGATTGTTGCTAAAATGTGGCTTGAGAAATGTTAACCAGCACAGACAGTGGGGACATTTAGTCTGATTTATTTCTGTAACAGTTTGGATTCTGTTACCTAGAAACGCAGCTCCAAGAAGGGACAGTTATGAAAACTCTTTAGGAACAAGAACAAGAACCAGGTCCATTCCAAACTGGAACGTTCTCAACTGAATAATGAGGAGAACATTCATGGAGGTTCTAGGAAAGGGCTTGGGTTCCACTTTCCGACTTGGTTTGCACTCAGCACTCTCTTAAGGGGGTTACATACTGACATGAGGGTGATATTTCAACACACTAAAACTGATCTGTTGGAAAGGACGTCACACACACGCGCACACACACACACGCACTTTGATAATTTCCCCCATTTCAAATAAAAACATTAATCTTCCGTGTTGTAATTTGAGATGTTATTACAGTGATGGTAATTTGTGTAGCCAGTAATCCAGGTCAGAAGACTTGCAGACTAGAGTCAACAAACACCAACGTTTTTTAGCACAAACAGTGAACCAGTTTTGACGTCAGAAAGACAACCTGTCAAAACACACACAGTCCCACTTCCTCTAAACTCCTGTTGTCAGTTACACAACACAGTCTCATTAGCAACCGAACATTTGACAAGGCAAGGCAAGTTTATTTACACAGCACAAATTCAGACACAATTCAGGCCACTCAAAGTGCTTTACAGGATCACGAATACATTAAGCATAGAATACACATTAGAAAAGTGAAGAAAAAAAACTCTAACCACTACAAAAGCTTTTTCTTTAAACAAAATTGATTATTTATCATTTTTTCAGCTTCATTTTAGCCAACAGAATTGTATGTCAGAAAGGGAAATCTTCAGACAAGCAAATGACCGCGGCGCCCTTTGAAATGTTATAGTGTTGGTATTATACCATGAATTCAAACCCTTTGGTGGTGATGCGTCACCCAGGGGCCAAAGAGCAACTCTGGCAAACACTCACAGACCCTCTCAAGTGCCGACATAACTGACCCTACTAAAACACACACACGCACGCACACACACACACACACACACACACGCACCACACCATCATGTGCACTTGACTGACTAAAGTCTTTGATCTGTTCAAAAGAAACTACAATTTAGGGGTGAACAAAATAACTTAAAGGTGGAGTCAGAGATTCTGGAGAACGCTTGTTGTCAAAATCAATATTTGTCGAAATCGGTGAATATCTCCTCACGATCATCTACCTGTCCATACTGGTGTTAATACACAGACTTGGCTCTGTAAACTGGCATTTAAATTGTACAGTTTCACTGCACACACAGTAGAGTACATACAGGTAGGAGATTGTGAGGAGATATCCACTGAATTTGACAGAAAGCGATTTTGACGACAAGTGTTCTCCAGAATCACTGACTACACCTTTAACAGAGAAAGACCAGAAACGTGGGAAATCAAACTTGGTGCAGAAAGGAAGTGAAAGCTGTCAGTAGCCTGAACACAGTGTACCTACAGATTCCTGAAAAGTCTTAAAAGGAACTTTTAAAGTCAAATGTTTCCTCTGATGATGAATTACATGATCATAAATAACCTTTACTGTATGTCATCCCCCCTCTCTCTCTCTGTCTCCCCATTTCAACATGTTACTGCAAACGAGACCATCATTGCAAAGAATGCTATTTTTTTTAGGTTTTTCTTAATGCCTTTGTCATGGGTACGCTCACCCAGGAAGTCTTAAAAAGGTCTTAAAAGTCATGAAATTTGTTCTTTTTACTCGTACAGATACCCTGGTGTGGACACAGTGCGATCATGGTGCAGAGTTAACCGGTGACTGTAATAGGCTGTAATGATTGGTGGAACAAGATTGTTTACAGCATGGCCCGAGCTAATGGCGTGTAGCGGGGCACGACGCCTGGCTGTTCATTAGTTAGCATCACGAGGCTCAGGACTCCATAACACCATTACTCAGCTTTTGTTCTTATACAGTATCACCACACTGCTTTCTGTTCTTGTCTGTATATTTACAGTATATGCTTTTTAAAGGTGAAGTCAGTGATTCTCGGGAACGCTTGTTGTCAAACTCAGTGAATATTTCCTCGTGATCTGCCACCTGTCCGTACTGAAATTAAATTTGGTGTTAATACACAGCCTAGGCTCTGTAAACTGGTATGTAAACAAAGGGTATGTTAACAAAGGGGGGCCACTATAGCTCGCTAGCAACATACCCGTTTACAGAGCGTAGGCTGTGTATTAAGACTGGATTTCTTTCAGCGCACACAAAGTGTGGACAGGTAGCCGATAGTGAGTTGATTTTTGCTGCTTTTGACAAGAAGTGATTTGACATCAAGCGTTCTCCAGAATCGCTGACTCCACCTTTTTAAGGCAGCATAGTTGACGTCAGAGCTATTTACGGCCGGCTCTGTTATGTGAAGCCTAAAAGGAAAACAGGGCATTTAAGATGGACGTATGTTTTGATGATACCCAGGGATCTAAAGCTGTTTGGGCAACTGCCTCTAAAATATTTAAACAAAGGCTGCACTTAGTTTATTATTAGACATTTGTTACATGGCACTTAAAAAATCCTGTGTCAATCACGGCATTCTACAGGTCCGTTATTTCCAGCAAGACAGACCGCTGTCAAGGATTTAATGACCGTTGCTAAGGAGGACCTACGTCATAGTTTTGATGGATAGACAACGTCCACAAACAGTCAGTTAGGGCTACTACTCGTTCAGAAAACAATGGAATACTTTTTCAACATGACTTTGCAATAACAGTCAGTGGATATAGTCGGTAGTTTTTAGGAGCCGATCAATATCTCTATTTGTACAGTTTCCAATAACACAGTGCATACATTAAAGGTGGAGTGATCTCCTCATGATACCTGTACATACTGTGTGTGCACTGATAAATAAAATCCAGTGTTATTATACAGCCTAGGCTTTGTAAATGGGCATGTTACTAGCTGCTACTGTGGGCCCCCTTTGTTTACATACCAGCTTACAGAGCCTAGGCTGTGTATTAGCACTGGATTTTCTTTTTCTGTTTTCACATGTGTTGTATATGCTTTACTGTTAAATCATATCAATTTTAACTGAGAATAACTCTGCATTTCAAATCACATACTTTTTCTTTTACTACACTACATACTAAAGTACAGAAGAGTTTTAAAAATCAGATAAGGAAGATTTTTTTTTCATTATGTGGAGAAATGTCAAGAATAAAGACGAATACTCCAAAATGCTATTGGAGTTAGTGGGGCATTTATGTATTTTCAGCATACTGCAATTGATGTGCATGTATTGGGACTTACTAAATCTTTTTCTGGCGTACTTAATAGTGGGGAAGTATGGGGATTGGAACGCAGGGTAAGTCCCACCTGTCTGGTTAGCTGTTTGGTATGAAAGGGAAAATGATAGTAAACAAAGAACTGGTTCATCTAGCCGCCTCCAGTGTTGGTCATCAGTTACAACAGGTATTTTATTAAGTGACACAGTTACAGGGAATAAGGTGTGATTTACCTGAAACTATGTCATGTGTTTAAAAAGTAGTAGGGTTATAATTATCTTTAGTACTACCTTACACCTCACTAGAAATAGGGACAGTCTTAATATGCTGCTCTGATGAGATGAGTTGAACCAAAAAATATCTCTAACTGTTTTTATATGATTTTTTTTTTAAAGCTAGATATTATAAGATTATAACAGCTTCTGACTTTGAAGGATTTGCTGTTTTTTTTTGTCTCATTTCACGGTAAATTGGATATATTTTTTGGGGGGTTTGGAAATTTGGACTGAGATTTGGTCAAGTTGTAACCTTGAGCTTTAGGAAACTGAGGAGTATTTTGCACTATTCTCTCAACACACTTTATAGACCAAATAATGGACCAAGAAGATATGGTTGAGGGATGTTTGATGATTGATTGATTGTATTGTGTATTCTCTTTGCAGAATTAGCTAAAATGTTGCCTGTTATAATTAAAGTTTTAAAGTACAATTCTGAGTGGTTAGAAATGACAGAAACCTGTTCAGAGGAGATTTGAATGAGCATGTATTATTCCATCACATTTTACAACGCTAAGATGATACGATGGTTAGGAATTTCTACACATGTCTTTCTTCCCGTCTGCCATCGATTTTTGAGTGTGGGTCTAGAGATTCTCTTGCTCCCGATGGTTCAGAGAGCGCCTTGCATGGCAGCTACTGCCATCTGTGTGTGTGTGCGTGTGCGTGTGTGTGTGTGTGTGTGTGTGTGTGTGTGGGTGAATATGGTAAGAAATGTAAAGCGCTTTGGGGCTGAGAAAATCAGCTTAAAGCGTTATATAAGACAAGTCCATTTACCATTAAGCCCCCTACACGTGAACTCAGAGCGGTAGGGCTGAAGGTTAGGAAGAGGCGGGTAAATTGAATGGAGACACCCTAACCCATACATGATTGTGAACGTGCAAATTCCGAGCAGTAGGGTAAGGGTTAAGGGGGTGAATTGGAATGGTGCCGAAGAATCAGCATTTATACTAGAAGTTCTCATGGTCCTATCTTTGTTTATCCGTCTGTCAGATAAATATGCCAAACTACTCGACTCCTAAGATATTTATTATAACATAGACAAATATTTTCATTCCTTCCGCCTTATTTTTCTCTGTGTATCTCGTCCATCTCTGCACTCCTCTGCTCCGTCTCTCCTCCTCATATTTTCTAACTTAAATCATGTTGGGTAATTTGATTAAAGTGCCAGGGAGTGGGGCGCTCCGGTGGCGTAGTGGATAGAGCACGTACCATATTTGCTCTGGCCCTTGTTGCAGTGGTCGTGTGTTTAAATCCGACCCGTGGACCTTTACTGCAGGTCTCTCTCTGTCTCCCCATTTCAACTCTGCACTATCTAATAAAGCTTGGAAATGCCAAAAAACTATCTTAAAATTAATAAGTGCTAGGGAGTAGGACATCTGATGTATGTGTTTAACTCTGTCACTGCCTAACACCATTTTTATACGGGTGGTGATATGTCATGTTTTACGGTTGTCCATTCGTCCGGACCATTCTTGTCTGAGGGCAATATATCATGAACGCTTTGATGGATTTTCGTCAGACTTTGCACAAATGTCGACTGTAACTCATGGATGAACTGATTAGATTGTGAAGGTCTTATGTCAGAGGTCAAGCTCACTGTTACATCATTCCCTCATGAACGCAATATTTCAAGAATGCTTTGAGGGATCTATGGCACGAATGTACTCTTTGATCAGAGGATAAAACAGGGGTTGACACTAAGGTTTCAAATGCACTTGCCCCTAGGGCAAGTACAGGTAATGTTTTACTTGCCCGAATGTTGTGTTCACTTGCCCAAAAATAAATAAATAAACTGTTAAACAATGATATATACAGTATAGGCTAATTCAATTAAACATTTTAGCGAACCGTAACATGCAAACACAGCTTTACTAGTCTCATCCTGACCACATACAACCAACAACAATTCATATAAGCCTATATATCATGACATCACACTACACCAAGAGCTTGGTCCTGCTGCAGCATCGTGAAAGGGCCTCTTTTTGCCATGCACCAAATCTTTATCGATACTTTTCTATTATTTTGTTAAAAGAGAACTGGTATTATTGCTTTAATTGCTTATAAGATGAGCAGAGCTAAGGATAGGACTTTAAGCAGGTCATAATTCCATATTTAGGCCTACTTATTATTTTATATTGCTGGGAAAACAAGTTTTTTACCCAAACTGTATTATTCACTCTTCTCGCGAAAAACTAAAATTTCTTATTTTCTTGATGTTACATTTGAACACATCATGATGTCATTTTATTGACCTTTGCCTAATAATCATTTTACTGAGCCGACCTGAACACATCACATTTGAACAGTTTGCGATTTTTTTTAGCTAACTAGTTCTTATCCTGCCGATTTTAATATGGATTTAAAAACTATCAGATTTTTTAACTGCGGGACTTGCTACAGTCTCTCGTTTGTTGATCACCGCTGCATTGAATGGATAATGGGACGGTGCCGAGCTCGTCTGCAGCGGCAGCGGCTCAGCAGAATAGAGTTTTTTTTTTTGGGAGCGGGTTGAAGGAGTTTCTTCAAGACAGTCGAAGGTAGAACACTTTTACAGTCCATGATGCGGACAAGTGATGGAATAATACACTGAAGTAGGCCTAATTAGATGAAGATGACCCGACTCGATATTTAAAATTACATCATGTAGCCTATCGATAAGCTCAAACGTTATTGATTTCTGGGTTTTGAATATAGCGGAACTAGGTCCGTAGCCTATTAGAGCCGGCTTTCGGAACGTAGACAGCAAAACTGCGCGCACAGGCTGTGTGTGTGTGAGAGAGAGATAGAGAGATAGAGTGCGAAAGAGTACGAAAGAGCGCGAAAGAGCGAGCGTGATGCTGCTGGCTGCCGCGCGCAGCTGCTCAATTGCAAATATAGCCGATCTATTTTGTGTGAGTTAGCGGGAAAAAAAATAGTTTTGCAGACTCTAAAACACATAAATAAATAGCCTAGACTACTGACAAACCCTCTAAAATCCACTTGCCCGTTCGGGCAACCAAAAAGCAATGTCAACTTGCCCGAACATTATTTTCAGTTGCCCCGGGCAAGCGGGCAACCCTTAGTGTCAACCACTGATAAAATGATTACATTTTGGAGGTCAAAGTGTAAGGTAACTGTGACCTTGCGTATTGTGAGCGCAATATCTCAAGACGTTTTGAAGGTTTTTGTCAAATTTGGCACAAACTGACACTTTGTTTAGAAGATAAAATGATCACATTTTGGAGGTCAAAGGTTTAGGGTTTCTGCAAATGTTCATATTGTGAGGTCACACAGTGGCCTTGTACCATATTGTAGCCTCTTAGGAGATTTACCTTCTTTAAAGCATAGCCTACCACCACTGGACTTACATCGTTCGGAGGCATATAATTACCGGTAGTTTTTCTTGGCGTATCTTTTCCATCACTTTACTCCTATCCTCCGTCTATCCTAAATCATCTTGTTCTTGATTGTCTTTGAAATGTAATAAAAATTACGGGGAATCGGAAATCTATTGCTTATTCTCATCCCTTCCCTCTGCTTTTGTTATGTGTCTCTTCCAGGTTTTGACCGCTTTGCTCCTGCTCCGATCCTCTCTCCTCCACTGACCCCCTCTCTCCCTCGTCCTCACACCCAGCAGACATGCCTCCTGCAGTGGGTGGGCCTCAGGGCTACACCCCTCCCGAGGGCGGCTGGGGCTGGGCCGTGGTGCTGGGAGCCTTCATCTCCATCGGCTTCTCCTACGCTTTCCCCAAATCCATCACCGTCTTCTTCAAGGAGATCGAGGTCATCTTTGACGCCACGCCCAGTCAGGTGTCATGGATCAGCTCCATCATGCTGGCTGTCATGTACGCCGGAGGTGAGTTTTAGTTATTTTGTTACGTAAAGCACACACACACACACACACACACACACACACACACACACACACACACACACACACACACACACACACACACACTTATTTATTTATTATTTATTTTGGGTTATTTTTTTGCTTCAGTGAAGAGCGAAGAAACATCCACACACTCCTCCAGCTTCCTGTTTGGTTCACAGATAGACAGACAGACAGACAGACAGACAGACAGACAGACAGACAGACAGCTGTAGCCCAGTCTGCAAATTGCAGTCTTTCATTGCTTGTAACAAATTGGTCTCTCAGTTTCTTTCCCATGCTTCTAATGGTAAACTACCGGCTGAACCACCTAGCGCCTCTGGAATTTAGTTTGTTTATTTCTATCCAGTAAAAAAAAAATTCTCCTGATAAATGCAAAAATACACAGGAACTATGTGAGTGTATTTAAGACCTTCTGCTTATGTTCAAGACACTTACAATCTGCCAAAACCGTTCATTAAGAGTTCTCCGGTTGATCATTGAAATGCTGATGATAACAGTTGTTTGCTTAGAAGACAAACTGATTTCAGGGTCACAGCTGTATCGTTTTTAACGACAAAGTTTGACACGTGCCGTTGTGTGCGTCACATTGAAATGAGGCAGAAGTATCTTATTAGCTCAAAATTGGCACCGTGCCAGAAAAGTGTTGGAACACGTCCAAAACATGAAATAATCTCTAATCAAATGTCAGATTACGTTTGTCGGTTCAGTGGATTTAAGCCGAAGCCTAGGTTAGATGTAGTGCTACTATAAGACTGGCATATGAATACCTAGGCCTGCAGTGTGTAAACATGAGATACAATTACAAATACAAGACATATACAAAGATGTTTAGTTTAGTTTACTGTATAAGGCTAAGTTTAAGTACTTATATTTATTACATTTAAAGATTATTTTTCGGCGTTTTTCGCTTTATTAGACATATTTGGAGAGACAGAGTTGAAATTGGGAAAATAGGGGAATGACATGCAGAGAACGACCCGGGCTGGATTTTAACCCGGGTCTGCTGTGAGGAGGACTGAGCCTCTATGGGGGGTCACTCTATTCACTACACCATGATTGCCCCCGTAACTACGAATATAAGACATGGACATGAATAGCCTAGGCCTGCAGTGTGTAAACATGTGATAAAATTAGAATGTTTTGAGATTAAGACTACTTACTTGACCCTTGTGAACAAGAGAAATATACAAAGATGTTTAGTTTAGTTTACTGTACAAACAGCCACTAGAGAAATAATGTTTCAGTTATAAATAGATACAGATCATATTATGCAACCCAACCCACATGTATCCGTCCATTTATTGTTGAGATATTTATGTCAGAAGAACCACATGTTTTGATGGACTCAAGGCCACTACAGAAGCTCCCAAGTTTAGACTAATTCTGCTTCTACTAAACAACCTCCCGCGCCTAGCCGGTTCATTCACTTTGTTGGAAAGTTTTTTTTATTGGCTTCACTGCAGCACCAAACCTGCACACACACACACACACACACACACACACACACACACACACACACACACACACACACACACACACACACACACACCAACACCAACACCAACACCAACACCAACACCAAACCTGTGATTAACATGTTACTGCAAGAGGAAGGTTAGGCAAGGTTTACGATCAGGTTGCTCTCTTCCTGCCTCTAGACACAAAACCCTTTACCTTATTCAACCTCTCTCTCTCTCTCTCTCTCCCTCTCTCTCTCTCTCCACCTATCCCTTTCCCTCTCTCTCTCTCCCTCCATCCTGCTCTCTCCCTCTCCCTCTCTCTCTCTCTCTCTCCCTCCCTCTCTCTCTCTCCACCTATCCCTTTTCCTCTCTCTCTCTGTCTCTCCCTCCATCCCGCTCTCTCTCTCTCCCTCCCTCTCTCCCTCCCCCTCCCCCTCTCCCTCTCTTTCCCTCTCTCTCTCCCTCCCTTTCCCTCTCTCTCTCTCTCCCTCTCTCTCCCTCCCTCCGTCCCTCTCTCCCCCTATCCCTTTCCCTCTCTCCCCCCCCCCCCCTCTCTCTCCCTCCTTCCCTTAAAATGCAAAACAGCCTCGGCTCTGTAAACGGGCATGTTGCTAAATGATTTTGAATATGACGTTCTCCACAAATGGCTGACTCCTCCAGCGTGTTACCTAGTGGCCTTGTTCAACTTGATTGATTTATTTGTTTATTTAGCAGGGACAAGGCACAGCTCAATAGCAGTACTAGAGTTAGCTATAAAGTCATTTTCATCTGTTGTCCCCGGGCAGGAAACGAAGGATAACCTCTCTGTCAAAAGGGAAAGTTGGGGCGCTCCAGTGGTGTGGTGGATAGAGCCTATACCTATTGGCTACGGCCTTCGTTGCAGTGGTCGCGCGTTCAAATCCGACCCGTGGACTTTTACTGCAGGTCATCTTCCCTCTCTCTCTCTTGTCTCCCATTTTCAACTCTGCACTATCCAATAAGGCTTGAAATAAAAAAAAAATAAAAAAGGGGGAAAGCTAACTGATTCTGGTGTTTAGAGAGGAACAGATGGGAGGGAGTGACACTGCATGACCATGAGACAGATGTTGGAGTAAGTTTCTTTTTGCCAAATATTTTGGTTTCACAACTGGGCCACATCTGCAGTAAATGACGCCTCGCTGCAGTAAGAGCCGCGATTGTAAATGGTAAATGGACTTGACTTATATAGCGCTTTTTAGCCGATTTTCTCAGCCCCAAAGCGCTTTACATTTCTCACCACATTCACCCATTCACACACACACACTCATACACCGATGGCAGTAGCTGCCATGCAAGGTGCTCTCTGAACCATCAGGAGCAATTTGTAACCACACTACATATTAAAAGGTGCAGTCAGTGATTCTGGAGAATGCTTGTTGTCAAAATAAATGTGTCAAAATCAGTGAATACCTCCTCATGATCCGCTACCTTTTTAAGTACCGTGTGTACTGTGCACTGAATTTTTTTGGGGGGGTGTTAATAGAAAACCTAGGCTCTGTAAACGGGAATGTACACAAAGAGTATATAAACAAAGGGGGCTCACTGCAGATGGCAACATGCCCATTTACAGAGCCCATGCTGTGTATTTAAGACTGTTTTTTTTCACTGACTCCACCTTTAATAGCAATAGGCAGCCTGTTTGCATAGTGTGTGATCCGGGTTGTAACCACACACCACATATTGTTCTCTGCTAACACATGAGGCAAGGCACGTACACTAACACACTTCCACTTAAGTTCCACCATACGCACACACACACACACACACACCCACACACCGAATCAAGCTGCAGAACTCATGGGAGATGGTAACATAAATCTCTTCCCACTTTATAAGCCCGTTTCCCAAAAAGTTCCACAGAAAATCCCCATGCGTATTTATTCAGTGTGGTTGGATGACGTCGCTGGCAGCTGACTAACTAATAGTGTGAGCCAGTTGAAATGTCTGTGATGCACGCACACACACACACTCGCACACAGACGCGCGCACACACACACACACACACACACACACACACACACACACACACACACACACACACACACACACACACACACTCAGAGTCAGACACACACACACACACACACACAGGTGAAGGAGAAAGCGGACGTGTGAAACATGAGGCTCATAATTGGGTTTCAGGGCGTGAGACAAACATAAAGGAGCTTGTGTTGATTTGTTTGGAATGTAGGTCAACACATTTACTCACGTACTGCACTGTAATCGCACATTAAGGTGCCTTTACTTTTATTTTAGTATTCTGCAGACCATTTAATAATAATAATAATTGATTGGATTTATATAGCGCTTTATTTCGATGTTGTTGACTCAAAGAGCTTTACAGGGTTCCAGGTTCAATTCGTTCACACACAGTCATACCGGTGGTGGTAAACTACGATAGTAGCCACAGCTGCCCTGGGGCAGACTGACGGATTTGAAGTACATTCAGGATTACACCTTGACAATCTTATCAGCTCCACAAAACTCTCTCTGCAGGAGCTCAGAAAAATCCCAAGGAGAGCCTAAGAAATGTTTCAGTTGTTGATTCTACTGCTAAGAAAAAACCCGGACGTACAGCAGAAGATACAATCCATGTCCAATCGCCAGAAGGCTTTACCTCATGTAGATGCACCGACAGTGTTGTTGTGATTACTCAGAATTCCTCATGGGGGCGACAGAAGTTACGCACTGTAGCTTTGACATTGTGAGGTTACACTGCTTGAACTCAAATGTTTTATTTGGCTCTCATGTAAATATTTTTGCTGGTAATTATCAAGAGGATTAAGTATTACATTTGTACAGCTGCCAAAACAGCTCAACAGAAAAAACAGGAGCTAATTCAGCTTAGCTTTTTCCAGTTCTTGTGATATCCGGATATTTTCTTGGAAAATGGCCCCTTTGTCAGGCTTACTTCATGAAACACTGGTCTGACTTCACTGACCCGTGGGATTTCTCTGTTCTTGTGTGGGAGCCTGAAAGACAGAAGTGTGTGTGTGTGTGTGTGTGTGTGTGTGTGTGTGTGTGTGTGTGTGTGTGTGTGTGTGTTTTAGCATGAGTGACCACACCAGCTTGTTCTAATGGAATAATGGCTGTGCTACAGAACACTGATATGGTTTAGCTTGAAGAGGGAGAGTTTAGTTTTAAATGAATGAGTAACACACACACACACACACACACACACACACACACACACACACACACACACACACACACACACACACACACACACACACACACACACACACACACACACACACACACACACACACAATTATGTTTGATAGCTCTCCTCAGTGGCCACTTTATAGTACATTGTGCAATGTTAGGCAATTTGATTCAACTGTTGTGCCATAATGTCAACTTTTATAATGTTCAGTTTTCTTTGCACTGACATAAACATTTAATTATGTTTTTAACTTTGAGCTCAATGGGTTGTACTGGACTTCTACTTGTTTATAATATACACATTATTTTAATATGACATTCTACCTCTCCCCTGTATGTAAACAAGAAGGATGAAACATAACCACATGTTGCTACCGACGGTGGGCCCCTTTGTTTACATACCCAGTGTGTATATACCGTTTCACAGAGCCTAGGCTGCAGAGCATGGCATATAGCTTATCTACTTATCCAACTCTCTGCATTTCTCCAAAATGTCGACCGTCTCCACTAAATGCCCAGGAGGTACGGTGGCCTGTGAGTAATGTGACTGTTGGGATGAATCTAATCAGCTGTTTTGTCCCGTCCGTCTTCTGTTCTATTCTGTTTCTGGTGCGACTGACTCATCCTAACCACCAGCTGGATCCCTGTAAAGTTGACCAATTTAAAACGTTGCTGAAGACTCACTTTTGTTGCATTGGCCTTAAAGGGACACTGTGTAACATTTTAAGTAATGTATTAGCTAAAATCAATATCCTCATTCATAAATATGTCCTAATTGGTGTAAAATCACCTCTGCCAATAATCTGAATTATCCTCCTGAGCGGAGAATTACAAATATTAATATTACATTTTGTACATTGAGCAGGCAAGTCTTATGGAGGAATCCATGTTTTTGGAATGTCATCAGGTGCAATGTTTAGAATCTAGAATTGTTCTTTTCCTTGAAGGCCACTGTAGCTTCTGTTATTGTTCGAAAGGGGTGGGGTTACCCAGGGAGCATTGCATTCTAGATACAGTGCCCCTTTAAACACAAGTTGAGACTTTGACACTCCTAACTTTTTTTCTCATGTATCTTATATGTTGTTTTGTATTGCATCTTGTAACAGCACTTTGGTCACCTGATGCTGTTTTTAAATGTGCTATAGGAATAATTTTGACTTTGACTTTGACCAGCTGCTGTGCTCTGAAAAAATTTGAAAATGGCTGAATAATTCTAAAAAAAGAAATTAAGAATGTTACGTAAAATACATTCTGGAACACTTTGATTCTGCACTTGCATAGCAACAAGCAAAAGTGTCTCTGCTATATTTAACGAAGCACGTGACATCACAGCTGAGGTTATTCGTCAGGGTTTTTTTTATTTTTTTTATCACTCGCTGCAGATGCTGCGTCAGTGTGAACTGGGGAACTAAGGACAGTGCTACCTCTTTCTCAGTAGAAGAGAGAGAGAGAGAAAGAGAGTGTGTGTGTGTGTGTGTGTGTTTTTTTGTGTGTGTGTGAGTGTGAGTTTTTCTGTGTTTGTGTGTGTGTGTGTCTGTGTGAGAGTGTCCGTTTCTGTGTGTGTGTGTGTGTCTGTGTCAGTGTCTGTGTGTCCTAGTGTCTGTGTGTGTCTCCCTGTGTCTGTGCGTGTGCGTGTCTGCGTCTCCCTGTGTCTCTCTGTCTGTGTGTGTGTGTGTGTGTGTGTGTGTAACAAATCATTTATATAATATCTCAGAGAACTCCACTCACTGGTCTCTTTGTGTTGAGCCCCACAGCCAACAAAGACTGTCGCTTCTCATTTATTTATGAACGCTTGAGTGTTGACGCAGATTCATTCCTGTCCTTGTAGAGGTTTAGTTTGGTTAGGGGAAACGCTGCTCTGTGTGTGTGTGTGTGTGTGTGTGTGTGTGTGTGTGTGTGTGTGTGTGTGTGTGTGTGTGAGAGAGAGACGGAGAGTGTGTGTTTTGTGTGTGTGTGTGTGTGTTTCTGTTTTTGTGTGTGTGTGAGATTCTTTTATATCTCCTGTTTGAACATAAACATGGCAACCCACCAACTGCAAACCTGGCAACCCACGGCAAGACTAAAGGGCTTTGTGCCAGGCAGCCAGACCCTCAGTGAGAGAAACCACACAGACACTTAGCAATGCGTTCCAATCCAACGTGTGTGTGTGTGTGTGTGTGTGTGTGTGTGTGTGTGTGAGAGCTGTGAGTATAAGTGTGTAGGTTTCCTTGAGACACAGATAATATATAATACATTATCAACTCTCTTATCAACAAGGCAAGAAAAGAAAAGGAGGCCAGATGAGACAAGGACAGAGGAAAGGACTAAAGGTCTTAGGAGAGGGAACAAGGAGAGAGCAAAGAGGAAAGACAAGGAAAGGAGACTAGGACAGAGGGAAGGAGGAGAGGACAGTGGAGGCATTTCCACGTGTCTGAGTTGTGTGCCAGTCTCTCTATGAATGGGTCTTCTCATGGCTGGAGGCTAAAGGCTGGAGGTTCACGGGACTGAATACAGAGTTAACAACTAGCAGCATCTACACACACACACACACACACACACACACACACACACACACACACACACACACACACACACACACACACACACACACACACACACACACACACACACACACACACACACACTTCTGTTGAATACATAGTAACAACCAGCAGCATCTACACAGCAGCTCAGTGTGAAGGAGGGAGGGGGTCATTATTTAGGCCTAAACGCTCAATACTATGTCTAGAGCTCAAACAAATAGTCAATTAGTCTATCAATCTAGACTATTTAGAAGAAATAAAAGGCTTTCTGGCAGCAAACTAAAGCCGTGAACAATGTAGCTTCCAAATGAATGGATATTCATTTTTTAGTTATGGTGGAGTGAGCAATTCTAGAGAACACCTGTTGTCAAAATGAGTGAATATCTCCTCAGGATCCGCTACCTGTCTGTACTGTGTCTGCGCTTGACAAAAATCTGGTGTTTATACAGCCTAGGCTCTGTAAACCGGTATGTAAACAAAGGGGGGCCCACCATAGCTAGCAACATGGCAGTTTAGAGAGAGTACCTCATATAACCCCACTTAAATAATACTGGACTATCCCTTTAACATTTAACCAGCGTCCTTTTTCTCCCAAGCTGCAGCCCCTTCACACACACACACACACACACACACACACACACACACACACACACACACACACACACACACACACAGACCATGGTGGCTTTGCCCTTGAAACCTGGCAGCTGATCACAAAAGGCCGTAGGCTGTGGATGCACAAGTATTCACTCGCACACACACTCACGCACTCACTCGCTAAATACCTCTCTCCATCCAACACCAGCCCTGCGTTCCAATCCCCCATACTTCCCTGCTCTTTAGTATGACAGGAAAAGATTTAGGATGTCCCAATACATGCCGTCAAATGCAGCGTGTTTAAAAATACACAGATGTCCTTTACAACATGTGGATGTAACTTTTAGTGTGGAAATCAGCAGCTTTTTTTGGGCGATTCTGACCCACAATCCACTGCACAGCGGGAGTGACGTCACATTGACGGAGCCTCCGAGTGAAAACAACCAGCGATGAGACAGATATATAAGCTAGAGGCAAGATCAGAGAGCTATTTCATGACAAAATAAATAAGTAAAAGTATGTCCCAATAATAGCATACTGAATGCACACTACATACGTTTTATGGTCAGCTGTCGTATGTAGAATTGGAAAAAAGAAAGACATTACGTAAATTGACGAAACTTGGGTCTGGATCGCCCAAAAAAACATGCTCTGCATTTTGTTACATTATCGACCAGATATTACATTTTGAGTTTTATTAATTTGTTTCATTGCATCATGTGTCGTGACCTTAACAGAGATATTATGTAAACCTAAAAAAATATATTAATAAAAAAAGGAAAATACTTATGTAAACCTTCAAGCATCCTTCTCTCATCTCTCACCTCCTGTATCCTTATCTCTCCTTTCCTCTCTTCTATTTGCTGTTTCTTCTATCTCTCCTTATGTTATCAGCTGGTTAACATTACTCATACCAAGCACTGCCCGTCTCCCTCTCTGTCTGTCCTCCCTCTCTCCTTCATGTAACATCCATCACTCATTATCGTAGGCTGTAGGTCATTTGATTTGTACCCCCATAGCACCATCTGTTGGTGACTTATTGTAACTACATTGTACTTTCCCCTTAGTTAACTTTTTTCTACACTTGTGCATAAGGCTGTAAATTATGATTATTTCCCTTAACTTTTCATTTGCACAGTTTCCTTATTTAGATTTATTGATATACAAAAGAGTGCCTGATACACTCTCCTTAAACCTGCAGTGTGTAGAATTTTGGGTTTTATTTCCTAGCAGATTTTGTAGAAAGTTTAATTTAGTGCATAATAGCTGAAAAGAAAATTTAGAATAATTTTTCCCCCCTTAGAAATGGTCTCATATATGTCCATATTTCTCCATACCTTGGACCAAGGCCTAGTCGCCGCCATTTTGGAAGTGAAGTGTCATGGTTGGAATGTCATCAGGTGCATTGTTTAGAATTTAGATTTGTTCTTGTCCTTGAAGGCCACTGTAGCTTCTGTTATTATTCAAAGGAGGTGGGGTTACCCAGGGAGCGTTGCATTCTAGAACTTTCTTGATGATGTCATATTACACAGTGCCCCTTTAAAGGTGCAGTGTGTAATATGACATCATCAAGAAAGTTCTAGAATGCAACGCTTATTATTATATTATTATTATTATTTATCTTGTTTTTTTTATCATATTGTTTTTATTCACAATATATTTATTGCAGTTTTTTGTTCACAACACACACACACACACACACACACACACACACACACACACACACACACACACACACACACACACACACACACACACACACACACACACACACAGACAGAGAGACACAGACAAAAATTAGAGAAAAAAAGGCAAATTTATCCCAATGTATCATATTGTTTATTTATTGTTCTCCTAATCACCCATCTCCCTGCTCTGTCTCCCCAGGTCCCGTCAGCAGTATCCTGGTGAATAAGTTTGGCAGTCGTCCCATCATGATGCTGGGTGGGTGTCTGTCCGGCTCGGGGCTGGTCGCAGCATCTTTCTGCAACACTGTGCAGGAGCTCTACTTCTTCATAGGGGTCATAGGAGGTATGTGTGTTACCCTTGTCCATAGTCAATTTACTAAACACGTACTAAAATGTATTGAAGGTGAAAAGTCAGTGATTTACCCTTTTTGAAGGCGTAAACACAGACAGTGGGGAATTTAAACTGGCTGTTTAGTTGTTTAAATTCCTTTTTATAAACTACAAACGGTCATGTTCATTGTGCCAGATGTAGTTTTTAAACAGGTTACTTTTTTCCAACACACTCTCTATACATTCTTTATAAAAAAAAAAAGTATACATCTGTTTTGCTTATCTGTTGAGATAATGGCCGTAAAATATGTTTTTTTTTTATATTAAGCCAAACAAGTAATAGAAATCAGATAGAAATATTTAATTTTGTTTTGTATTTTTGATATGTCTGAAATATATGTATTCAAATCAATTCAATAACCTTCCTTTCCTTTCTCTCTCTCCCTCCCTCTCCCTCTCCCTCTCACCCTCCCTCTCTCTCTCTCTTTCTCTCTCTCTCTCTCTTTCTCTAGGTCTGGGCCTTGCGTTCAACTTGAACCCGGCTCTCACTATGATCGGTAAATACTTCTACCACCGTCGTCCCATCGCTAACGGCATCGCTATGGCCGGCAGCCCCGTCTTCCTGTCCACTCTGGCTCCTATCAACTCCTGGCTGTACGATCAGTTTGGCTGGAGAGGCAGCTTCCTAATCCTGGGAGGTCTTCTGCTTAACTGCTGCGTTGCTGGCTCTCTCATGCGCCCCATTGGACCTAAACCCCAACCGCCCGCAATACCCACACCGGAGCCCAATGGAGCAGTACAGCAAGCGCCCAAAAAAACCTGCCTTCAAACCGTCAATTCCTTCATCGACTTGACGCTATTCAAACACCGCGGTTTCCTGCTTTACCTGGGCGGCAACGTCATCATGTTTTTCGGCCTCTTCGCTCCGCTAGTCTTCCTCTCAAACTACGCCAAGAGCAAAGACATCAGCAAGGAGAAAGCGGCGTTCTTGCTGTCCGTGCTGGCGTTTGTGGATATGTTCGCGCGACCGTCCATGGGCATGCTAGCCAACACCAAGTACATTCGACCGAGGATTCAGTATTTCTTCGCGGCGTCCGTGATGTACAACGGAGTGTGTCACGTGTTTGCGCCCATATCCACGGACTACACCGGCTTCGTGATCTACGCCTGTTTCTTCGGCTTTGCGTTCGGCTGGCTGAGCGCGGTGCTGTTTGAGACGCTGATGGATCTGGTTGGACCTAATAGGTTCTCCTCCGCAGTAGGACTGGTCACTATAGTGGAGTGTGGGCCCGTGCTGCTGGGACCACCCCTAACAAGTAAGACATCCAATAGCACCAATGTCATTGCATTACTGAGAACAGGTTTCTTATTGTGCATATGACAATACACACTTTAAATCTGGAATCTTGAAAAAAGAGAAGGGTTGTATTTGTTAAGCCACAATAACTTTAAAGGTGGAGTCAGTGATTCTGGAGAACGCTTTTTGTTAAAATCCCTTTTTCTTTTAAAACAGTGACTATCTCCTCACAATATGCTACCTGTCCGTATAGTCACTGTTTTCTCTCTCTCTCTCTCTCTCTCTCTCTCTCTCTCTCTCTCTCTCTCTCTCTCTCTCTCTCTCTCTCTCTGTGCTCCAGGTAGCTTCTATAATTCATTTCATCTGAAAGTTAAATGTTATTTCAATTCCATGTCTTCTCCTGTAAACTGCCCTGTGTTTAAGGGAAAAGTTAATAAATATATTGTAAACAACTAGTTAAATGATACATTTTTCTCTCTCTCTCTCTCTCTCTCTCTCTCTCTCTCTCTCTCTCTCTCTCTCTCTCTCTCTTTCTCTCTCTGTGTGCCCCATCAGGTAGCTTCTATAACTACTACGCCAGCTACGACTACACCTACATCACGTGTGGCATCATCCTGATCGTGGCCAGTGTGGTTCTGTTCATCGGGATGGGAATAAACTACCGGCTGCTGGAGCGAGAGAGGAAAGAGGAGGAGAAGAGAGAGCGACTGGAGCCCAAGGAAGAGCGCGCCGCCATGTTGGATCCTCTGTCGCCGGCGGAGACCAACGGAGTCGCCGCGGTTACACTGGATGACGTCGCCCGGATGGATGAGGACGCGGTGTAGAGGAGGAAACGACTTGAAGGACAGTTAAAGATGGAGTCAGTGATTCTGGAGAGTGTTTGTCAAAATCAATGGATATCTTAAAGTCAAAGTCAAAATTATTTCCATAGCACATTTAAAAACAGCATCAGGTGACCAAAGTGCTGTACAAGATACAATACAAAACAACATGTAAGATACATGAGAAGAATAAGGTAGGGGTGTCAAAAGTCTCAACTTGTGTTAAAGGCCAATGCAAAAAAAGTGAGTCTTAAGCATCATCTTCTCACGATCTGATACCTGTCTGTATCTGTGTGTCCGAGAAGTGAATTTTTTTTTTTTCAGTTTTGATACACAGCCTAGACTCTGTAGACAGGTATGTAAACAAAGGGGGCCCACCGTAGCTAGCAACATACTGATTTTGACCAACTAGAAAAAAAAAGATTTTGACAACAAGCGGTCTCCAGAATTGCCAGAATGGATGAGGACATGGTGTAGAGGAGAGTGAAAGAGAGAAAGGACTTGAAGGACACTTAAAGATGGAGTCAGTGATTCTGGAGAATTCACAATCTTCTAGCCTGTCCGTACTGTGTTTGTGCGCACTAAGAAATACAGTGTTAATACATTGCCCAGGGTCTGTAAACAAGTATGTAAACAAAGGGTATGTTAACTAAAAGGGGCCCATCGTAGCTAGCAACATGGTAATTAAAGGATCGTGAGGAGATGTTCACTGATTTAGACAAAAAGAGATTTTGACAACAAGCGTTCTCCAGAATCACTGACTACACCTTTAACAGAAACACACACAATAGTTGCAGTAACTCCAACCACACTGTCTTTGTAGTGAGTGAGAATTCCCTTGTGCACAATCCCTGAAGTCACGGAACTTACTTCTATCAATAACAAGTGAGACATTTAGCTTTAGCCGACCCCAAGCAGTTTTGTCACTGCGGTTTTGTCACACCCCTGTATTTTTTTATTTTTTATTTTTTTAACGTGCCTTCGGTGAACTGTCGGAGTCACGCACACACACATATATAACGTATGTGAACACACAGGCAGACGCACAACAGACAGAGTGACTGTAAGATAAAAAATTCCAGTTAAACTAACAAGGACTTTTTGCTCTCAGGGTCTAGAGTTGCCGTTTAAATGTTCAGAGTTTCATGCACAGAAACGAACACACTCGACTATCGCTTCAGTCAAAGAGATTATTTTTAATTTTACATTTTTCCCTCGCACACCTTGCAAGTGCTGGACATAAGTTGAAAAGGACAGATTCATATTACTGTCGACACAGTTAATCTGTTAATCTGTTCACATGTTAATTCAGAGAGTGTGGTCAATGACATTTTTCAGGTTTTTATGCGAAAGAGAGCAAACGACAAAAAAAAAAATAAGAATAATTTCGGGGAAAATAATTTGAAGGGTTCGAACCACACAAGGACACAGTAGATAAAACCCTTTTAAGCAATAAAATGAGGCACAAATGAGCTACAAAAACAAATGTATAGGAAAGTATGGACGTTAAAACAAATGTAGGACATTTTTTGTGAGAGAAGTAGGAAGAACTTGAAGGTCACAATGCTAGCAGTGAAGAGAGCCACTTTTAATGGTGTGCTTTTACATAAATAGTATGCACTTTGTGTGGGTGTATGAGAGATTGTGTATGATCTACAGATGAGAGACATTTGAACAAAAAAAAAACGACACAGATTTCTCTGCTGTGTCTTAACCAGCAGGCCGAGATCATTCGCAGTATTAGATTCGAACACGACACAATATTTTTTTATGGGGGAACTAGAGTCCGTGATTGTATCAAACCGAAAGTTTTATTGTGTGTCTATGTGAATACGGCGAAAAATAGGGAAAAAAACTGTCACACGATCATATTTTTTCGTAAGTCGGAGTACCCCCCTAGTTTTGCTTTTTAAAATTGTGAATATTGAATAACACATTTTAGTTTTACAGTTATATCAACAAACCTTTTGTAATTTAAAAAAAAAAAA
Organism: Hyperoplus immaculatus; assembly: GCA_949357725.1. Taxonomy (NCBI): domain Eukaryota; kingdom Metazoa; phylum Chordata; class Actinopteri; order Uranoscopiformes; family Ammodytidae; genus Hyperoplus; species Hyperoplus immaculatus. The sequence continues at coordinate 30,594,529 of OX442360.1, forward strand.
AGTCTATTTTAGCTCATTGTATAATGGCAATCGGACTATGTGTAATCCTTTTTAATGGATTTTAAATGTAGATGAAAGGAAAAATGTGTGTGTGTGTGTGTGTGTGAGAGGTGTGTGTGTGTGTGTGTGTGTGTGTGTGTGTGTGTAATTCTAGCGCTAGGTTTCATCATTTCTTTAGTTTGAAATGTAGCCACTACAGTATCAACATGTTGATGTTTGTCATAATGTTTGGCAGAATGTGTCATATCGGATCCACATTGTTTTAGAAAAGAGTTGATCAAATATACTCAATTATGTGTTGATCAACTACAGCTTACGTTTTGTTTGAGGGACAGTTTCTGTTTTAGAAACTTCAGCCTAAATAAGCTTTCTTTATTTTCTCTTATAGGAATATTACAATGGATTATTAGGGCCATGTTGAGGGGGAAAAAAAAATACATTTAATATTATGACTTTTGTTGTAGAAAATCTTGTTTTTTTTTTTGTTTTTTTTTTCAACCTGGCCCAAATACTCCGTCATATAATATAAAGAAGGTTTTTCAACAATTCACTATTTGGTGAAAGATGGTGTTACTGTAATGTTTTATTCTGATGAATATCGCTTGATGGGAAATGCTTTTTTTTTTATATGATAGACATTTAATTGAAATGTTTTGGACTGTGATCATTTCTTGCAGTGGAAATAATGTCTACCCTGAGCTTTATAAAGAAATACTATAAAGAATGGGATAATTTTTAAACTTGTCAACAAATCTCATGAAAGGAACAAAAACTAAAATTATTTTATATCACATTAACCTACATTTTTCCCAATATTATTCATTCATTCTCTTCTCCCTATTAGACACTCTATAATCTATATTTCTATAGCTCAATAGCTTAAATTGAGCAGTTGAATAACCCTTTCCTACAGTTATGTATCCTCATTGGGATTTGTTGACAATAGAAAAAAATAAGAATATGACCTGCTTCATATTTTTCATTATCTGGACATAAAATTCAAATTGTTCTAACTTTATTAATCCGCTTTTTAAACAAATCCCTAAAATGTCTGAACAAGGCAACAGCTAGGGAGCTGATGAAATAATTAATTTGTTGATGTGTTGAAAAAGGGGTTTAGCTCATGCTATGCTTGTAGCATAATGCTAACCTTTTTTTTTGTCTGACAAGAGTTTTTTGGTGATTTAACCATGACCAAATTGAAGTATTAGTTTTCAAACCAATTAATCACAAAATGTAAGGTTTCATTTTAAAGGTATTGTCGGTAAACATGGTAGAAATATCCATCTATCTACAGCATTTTAATATGGAACACATTTCTATTCAGGTGAATGGACAGGTTAATTTTTTAAGGTGAAGGATTTGAGTGTGTCCACATTCCCCTCGCACTAAACCCTGATTTCCCCTCAGTTACCGCAAACTGGAGCCTACCACATAATGGGATTATAATATACACTTTATTTTGATTCAAAATTATTAACTAAAACCTTTCAGTCATTTTGCCTTTTTCCAAGATGAGTATTTTAAAATTGAATTGCAACTACAACATTTCACTGATTTTTAGTGTGTTTTTTCATTGCAGAGCTTTTTAAAATAAGTGGTATTGTACAGCCACGCCACTTTTTGTGTTTAAAAAACTAAAAAATAACAGAACAAATCATTGTGTTAGAAGTTTCTGGAAAATAACGTAAATGTTTTTATTTTATTTTTTTAGATGCAAATAGATGTTTTCATGTTTGTATGTTTGAAGTGCTTTTATGAATGGTGAGAGAATGAATAAACAGTTTTTAAAACAGTTTCTTTGCATGTGTCCTTTTGTTCTGTTCTGTTCTGTCTATGAATTAAGAAGTAAATTGACGTTTTATATCGGCAGAAAAATTTAGAAATCCCACGAAAAACATTATTTACAATTTATAAAATGTAGGCCTATATGTAGGCTACATCAGTTTGTTGCCAAGTTACCTGTTGTAGGCTAGGTTAGTTTTAAATTGTTAGAAATGTGCTAACACTCTACCACCAACTCTAAATCTCACTAATTTAGACATAACATTATCTTTGTTTTATTCCTCTGAAATAAAGGTCCTACAAAACAAATAGGCTAGTACTAAAAACTTAAAATTTCAAAAACTGACGATAAGTTTCTTGGTTGAGGCACCTTTTTTAGACATTTTTTTTTAAAAGAAGTAAAACAAACCATATATAAGGCGTTATTAAGTGTTTAAATTAAATACTAAATTGTTTATTGTTTGTATAATCGTACTTAATACTAATAAAAAACGTATATTCCACGTTTTTATGTTGGGTTATTATGGACCGGACTATTTCTTGGATGAGAGCAGCAGTTGCTAGAGCTACGGTTGGTCGCTTGGCAACGGCTCAACGTGAATAAATTGTGAGGTAAAGACTTGAGGTATAATATAGTAGGTCAAAATGGTCTTTTGAATAATTTAGATATTTTTTTAAGAATGAGACGATATAAGGTGATACTTAATGAGCTTAGGAGGTGCTGGTAGCTGCATTTCTGTTGTTTTTTGTTGCCGTTTTCCCCCCTGTCTTCTCTCAGTCGTTTTGCTAAGCTAACCGTATGATACGTTGTAGCCAACGTTAGCTCCAATAGCTCGCCTATTACGTTTCATATATTTTCTTTTAATTCATGGACAGATAAAATAGTGATATAGTTTCATCTAACTATAACACCCTAACGAGAAAGTACGTGTATTTGCTAATATGTCAAACTATGAGAGGCTCTGTCTGAACCAACTTATACACATACATACATCTTCAACCGCTTATCCGAAATCGGGTCGCGGGGGCAGCAGCTTGAGCAGGGAACCCCAAACTTCTCTTTCCCGGGCCACATCAACCAGCTCTGACTGGGGGATCCCGAGGCGTTCCCAGGCCAGTGTGGAGATATAATCTCTCCACCTAGTCCTGGGTCTTCCCCGAGGCCTCCTTCCAGCTGGACGCTCCTGGAACACCTCCCTAGGGAGGCGCCCTGGGGGCATCCTTACCAGATGCCCGAACCACCTCAACTGGCTCCTTTCAACGCAAAGGAGTAGCGGCTCTGCCCCGAGTTCCTCACGAATGACTGAGCTTCTCACCCTATCTCTAAGGGAGACGCCAGCCACTCTCCTGAGAAAACCCATTTCGGCCGCTTGTACCCGCGATCTCGTTCTTTCGGTCATTACCCAGCCTTCATGACCATAGGTGAGGGTAGGAACAAAGATCGACCGGTAGATCGAAAGCTTTGCCTTACGACTCAGCTCTCTTTTCGTCACAACAGTGCGGTAAAGCGTATGCAAAACCGCCCCTGCTGCTCCGATTCTCCGGCCAATCTCACGTTCCATTGTTCCCTCACTCGAAAACAAGACCCCGAGGTACTTGAACTCCTTCACTTGGGGTAAGGACTCATTCCCTACCTGTAGCAGACAATCCATCGGTTTCCTGCTGAGCACCATGGCCTCAGATTTAGAGGTGCTGATCCTCATCCCAACCGCTTCACACTCGGCTGCAAACCGATCCAATGAGAGCTGAAGGTCACAGGCCGATGATGCCATCAGAACCACATCATCCGCAAACAGCAGAGATGAGATCTTCAGACCACCAAACTGCAACCCCTCCCCACCACGACTACGCCTTGATATCCTGTCCATAAATATCACAAACAGGATTGGTGATAAAGCGCAGCCCTGGCGGAGGCCAACCCCCACCGGAAACGAGTCCGACTTACTACCGAGAACCCGTACACAGCTCTCGCTTTGAGCGTACAGAGATTGGATGGCCCTGAGAAGAGACACCCTCACCCCATACTCCCGCAGCACCCCCCACAGTATCTCCCGGGGAACCCGGTCATAAGCCTTCTCCAGATCTACAAAACACATGTAGACTGGATGAGCAAACTCCCAAGCTCCCTCTAGGATCCTTGCGAGAGTGAAGAGCTGGTCCGTTGTTCCACGGCCAGGACGGAATCCGCATTGTTCCTCTTCAATCTGAGGTTCGACTATCGGCCGAACCCTCCTTTCCAGCACCTTGGAGTAGACTTTGCCGGGGAGGCTGAGAAGTGTGATACCTCGGTAATTGGCACACACTCTCTGGTCCCCCTTTTTGAAAATAGGAACCACCACCCCGGTCTGCCACTCCTTCGGCACTGTACCCGACTTCCACGCAATGTTGAAGAGGCGTGTCATCCAAGACAGCCCCTCCACACCCATTGCTTTCAGCATTTCTGGACGGATCTCATCAACCCCCGGGGCTTTGCCACTGTGGAGTTGTTTGACTACCTCAGTGACTTCCACCAGGGAAATTGACGATGATCCCCCATCAGCCTCCAGCTCTGCCTCCAACATAGAGGGCGGGTTAATCGGATTCAGGAGTTCCTCAAAGTGCTCCTTCCACCGACTGACCACCTCCTCAGTTGAGGTCAACAGCGTCCCATCCTTACTGTACACAGCTTGGATGGTTCCCCGCTTCCCCCTCCTGAGGTGCCGGACGGTCTTCCAGAAACACTTTGGTGCCGACCGAAAGTCCTTCTCCATGGTTTCTCCGAACTTCTCCCACACCCGCTGCTTTGCCTCTGTCACGGCAGAGGCTGCAGCCCTTCGGGCCTGTCGGTACCTTGCAACTGCCTCAGGAGTCCCCCGTGATAACATATCCCGGAAGCACTCCTTCTTCAGTCGGACGGCTTCCCTGACCACCGAGGTCCACCACGGCGTTCGAGGGTTACCGCCCCTTGAGGCACCTAAGACCTTGAGACCACAGCTGCCTGCCGCGGCTTCAGCAATGGAAGTTTTGAACATCGACCACTCGGGTTCAATGCCCCCAACCTCCACAGGGATGCTAGAAAAGCTCTGCTGGAGGTGCGAATTAAAGATCTCTTGAACAGGGGCCTCCGCCAGACGTTCCCAGTTCACCCGCACTACCCGTTTGGGCTTACCAGGTCTGTCCAGAGTCTTCCCCCACCCTTTGACCCAACTCACAACCAGATGGTGATCAGTTGACAGCTCTGCCCCTCTCTTCACCCGAGTGTCCAAAACATGCGGCCTCAGATCAGATGATACGATCACGAAATCGATCATCGACCTTCGGCCTAGGGTGCTCTGGTACCATGTACACTTATGAGCATCCTTATGTTCGAACATGGTGTTCGTTATAGACAAACCATGACCAGCACAGAAGTCTAACAACAAACGACCGCTCGGGTTCAGATCGGGGAGGCCGTTCCTCCCAATCACGCCTCTCCAGGTGTCTCCATCATTGCCCACGTGCGCGTTAAAGTCTCCCAGCAGAACTATGGAGTCCCCTACCGGAGCCCCATGCAGGACTCCGTTCAGGGTCTCCAAGAAGGCCGGATACTCCGAACTGCTGTTCGGTGCATACGCACAGACAACAGTCAGAGTCTTCCCCCCCACAACCCGGAGGCGTAGGGAGGCGACCCTCTCGTCCACCGGGGTAAACTCCAACGTAGTAGCGCCCAGCCGGGGGCTCGTGAGTATCCCCACACCGGCCCGGCGCCTCACACCTTGGGCAACTCCAGAGAAAAATAGAGTCCAACCCCTGTCCAGAAGTACGGTTCCAGAACCAAGACTGTGCGTGGAGGTCAGCCCCACCAGATCTAATTGGTAGCGCTCCACCTCCCGCACCAGTTCCAGCTCCTTCCCCCACAGCGAGGTGACGTTCCACGTCCCCAAAGCCAGCCTCTGCCGCCCGGGTCTGGTCCGTCGTGGTCCCCGCCCTTCACTGCCACCCATAAGGCAGCGCACCCGACCCCAGCGGTTCCTCTGACGAGTGGTGGGCCCATCAGTTGTAGAGGGAGTTTGTGCCACGTAGCTTCTTCGGGCTGTGCCCGGCCGGGCCCCGTGGCAGACCCGGCCACCAGACGCTCGCAGGCGGGCCCCCTTTCTGGGCCTGGCTCCAGACGGGGGCCCCGGGCTTCCTCCGGGCAGGGTCACACTTCCTCTTGCTTGATCTTCCATGGGGTCTTTGTGAACCATTCTTAGTCGGGCCCCTCACTTGAGACCACTTTGCCATGGGAGACCCTACCAGGAGCACTAGGCTCCGGACAACACAGCTCTCAGGTTCACAGGGGCACACAAACCTCTCCACCACGATAAGGTGATGGTTCCCGGAGAGGAACCAACTTGTGTATTGTAAATAAGTTTAACAAATTGCACAATTAAGCATGTAGCTTACATACTTGTAATTGTGATTTCTTGATTGATCTTGTAATGCTATGGTAGGACAGAAGCCTGTTTCAGCCAGTGAAAACAATTGAAAAAAACTTTGCCTTAAATATAAAACATATCCCAATGTAACTCTTAATTAATAAATTAAAAGGTATTGATAAGATAGTAATTTTCACTTTTTATCTTAATATCCCCATGGCAAGTGACCATGTTAATATTACTGAAGGCGAGACACTGCAGGTGAATAGGGTATGTTAACTTATAGGCTACAGTAGATTCATCATGAAACTTAAACCTGCATTGTGTAGAATTTTGGGTTTTATTTCCTAGCAAACTTTGTAGAAAATTATTTTAATATCCATAAGTACATTTAATTCAGTGCATAATAGCTAAAAAAAATGTTTAGAATAAATTTTTTCCTATATGTCCATATTTCTCCATACCATGGACCAAGGCCTCCCTGGGTAACCCCACCCCTTTCGAATAATAACAGACGCTACAGTGGCCTTCAAGGACAAGAACAATTCTAAATTTTAAACAATGCACCTGATGACATTCCAACTATGACACTTCCAAAATGGCGGTGACAAGGCCTTGGTCCAAAGTATGGAGAAATATGGACATATATGAGATCCTTTCTAAGGAAAAAAATAATAATAATAAAAAAAAATCAGCTATTATGCACTAAATTAAACGTACTTATGGATATTATAATTATTTTCTACAAAATCTGCTAGGAAATAAAACCCAAAATTCTACACACTGCAGGTTTAAACCAGTTGATTACTTACATTCTTTTGTATTAATTTTTTTTTCAGATATGTTCAAATAAATATACAAATTTGGCTAAATCTAACAAATTATGTGTGCATTTGTTTTAAAACCAAAAATATCTAGATATCGGAGCAAGCCAGAGCTAAAATCTTTATTTCATATTTACAACAAGAACATACTTATTAGCATCCAACGTTTTTACAGAAAATATTTTGGACACATACTGTACCTTCTTCATTTCATAAATCAAAAAATACTATGTACATGTTTTAAAAAATGCATTTTATGCATGTTTTTAAGAACAAAATGTATCATAAATCAGACAATTAACAACATATCGACAAATCCTTTTGTAATAACCTTCAGAATAGTGCTGGGAATGATTATGGACATTTGTGTTGACGTAAGTGCAGTAGATGTTGATACATAGGCTATACAGTATATGCATGAAAAAAAACTAATGTTGAGATAATGGCTGTTGAAGATGGGAGAGAAATATACAGACGCAAACAGACAAGGTTTAGTCAAATAAACAACACCTAAATGTACATTGTGAACCTTTGATTTACACTAGCATGAAAGAAGACATGTTATGGAAGCAAAATAGACAAAAAACATCTCTAAATTGACCTGTGCGTGACAAAAAAAACACACCAGATGCCTGCAGTATCTCGCCTTATCTCGGGTAGCGCTGCCGGCTATGCCAACAAGTTAATTGTCCATGCATAGAAGTGCATACTTGTTGTATTTACAGTATATGTCCCATGGCAGGATTTTGCCCCTGACTCTGTGTGTGTGTGTGTGTGTGTGTGTTTGTTTGTGACCGTCGTATTGTGTGTGTGTGTGTGTTTGTGTCCGTCGTGTTGTGTGTGTGTGTCGTTGTGTCTGTCTGTCTGTCTCTCTGTGTATGTCTGTTTCTGTTTGTTTGTGTGTCTGTCTGTCTGTCTGTCTGTCTGTCTGTCTGTCTGTCTGTCTGTCTGTGTCTTTCTGTCTCTGTCTGTCTCTGTTTCTGTCTGTCCGTCCGTCCGTGTGTGTGTGTGTGTGTGTGTGTGTGTCTGTTGTTTTGTATGTATTCTGCTTAGTAGTTGGGTGTGTGTGTGTGTGTGTGTGTGTGTATGTCTGTCTGTCTGTGTATCTGTCCGTCCGTCTGTCTGTCTGTCTGTGTGTGTGTGTGTATTCTCCTCAGTAGTTGGATGTGTATGTGGTGGTGGAGTCACTGGGGAAGGACCCGCGGCGCTGTGAGTGTCTGTCCGTCTGTGTCTGTCTGTCTGTCTGTCTGTCTGTCTGTCTTGTCTGTGTATCTGTCTGTCTGTCTGTCTGTGTGTGTGTGTCTTGTGCTCAGTAGTTGGATGTGTGTGTGGTGGTGGAATCGCTGGGGAATGACCCGCGGCGCTGTGTGTATCTGTCTGTCTGTCTGTCTGTCTGTGTGTCTGTGTGTCTGCCTGTGTGTCTGTCTGTCTGTCTGTCTGTCTGTCTGTCTGTGTATCTATCTGTCTGTCTGTCTGTCCGTCTGTGTCTGCCTGTGTGTCTGTCTGTGTGTCTGTCTGTCTGTCTGCCTGTCTGTCTGTCTGTCTGTCTGTCTGTCTGTGTCTGTCTGTCTGTGTATTCTCCTCAGTAGTTGGATGTGTGTGTAGTGGTGGAGTCACTGGGGAATGACCCGCGGCGCTGCGAGTGTCTGCGGCAGAGTAAGAGCAGCCGCAGCTCCGGAGAGACACTGCTGGAGAACGCTGAGTAGATCCACGGGTTGGTGCACGAGTTCAGACTGGCTAGGAGCATCAGCAGGGTGAAGACTGCACCTGTACACACACACAAAGACAGACAGACAGACAGACAGACACACACACACACACACACACACACACACACACACACACACACACACACAGTAACAGACACACAGAGAGACAGACACAGTAACAGACACATGCACAAACAGAGAGACAGACACATAAACACACACGCACAAACAGAGAGACAGACACATAAACACACACGCACAAACAGAGAGACAGACACAAACACACACGCACAAACAGAGAGACAGACACAAACACACACGCACAAACAGAGAGACAGACACCGCACACACATAAACACACACGCACAAACAGAGAGACACACACAGACAGACAGAGGTTTGTAAATGTCAGAGGTGGTGGTGGCGGAAATTACTTCGTAAATAATTGATCAAATTCAGTATTGGAAAAAATATTAAGATTATTTACTCGGTGAAAGTATCAATATCACACTGTAATAACGTTCCATTATAGGTAGAAGTGCTCCGAAATGTCATTTAGGTACAAAAGTATGATATGGAAAACGTGACTCGTGACTTCAAGGCTGCTATCAGACTTTAAAACTCGGTGTGATGAACCAATTTTGACAGAAAATTGGATGACAAGTTGGATTTCAGTTATCCAGGGAATATGAATTTGTTTTGTGAGTGGGTGGGTGGGTGAGTGAGTGAGTGAGTGAGTGAGTGTGTGTGTGTGTGTGTGTGTATGCCCCTGCGTTCGTGTGTGAGTGCCTGTGCGTTTCTGTGTGTGTGTGTGTGAGTTATAAGCACCGTTCTGTGGTGGGTTGGGGTCCCATGCGGCCCACAGTTGCACACTGAAGAACGGGGCCCAGCAGAGCGAGTAGACGAGCACTATGACCAGCGTCATGCGCACGGTCTTTGACATGGCGGCCGTTATCTCTCCTCCGACCCGGGACGACGGGGCTTTGGGAGGAGGGGGGCAGGAGACAGCAGGGGGCGCCAAGGGGTCGGGCAGCACGTCAGGCTGAAGCACCGCTGAGAGGGGAACACACACACACACACACACACACACAGACACACACATACAGGCACAGAGACATAAACACACACACACACACACACACACACACACACACACACACACATACACACATATATACACATAGACATAAACACACACACACACACATACAGAAGCACAGTACCAATGTTAAAGCCCATGTAAACCAAGATCCACAATATCCTTTTAACTATGTAATTTGGGCAGTTAGTTGCATGATAGAAATACATGTTGTGGAGCAAATTAGCCAAAAATCTCAAAATTGACCAGTGCTTAAAATAAATCATGTTTTTGCTCGCTGTGTTTCACCTTAACCATTTTTATTGTCTTCATTTAAAACAAGAACATTCATGTCCCAATGTGTGCTGTTCCCTGATTGTTTTTTAAAAATACTTTAATCAAAGTTCAATTGGAAAAGCACAGAGAATCACTTTGAGTAGAAAACCACTTTAAAGGAATAGGCTGACATTTTGAGAAATACACTCATCAAAAAATGTTATGAAAATAATGGCACCACTCTCATGTCCGTATGTTAAATCTGAAGCAACTGCCAGGAAACCGTTAGATAAGCTTTGCACAAGACTGGAAACAGGAGAAAACAGATTCTACTATTACCTGTAAAGCTCACTGATTATTAACAAGATATATTCCATTCTTTAAAAACATACAAAACCGTTAGTACTGCCAGTATGAAGAAGTGTTTGAAAAAATACAGATTCTGACCAGATGATGGCGCTAAATGAAAAGTATTATTATTCATGTTGAGGGGGACATTAATGTCTCTACCAAACTGAATATCAATCCATTCTACTGTATAGTTATTGAGATATTTCAGTAAATGTACTCTGAATGGATGCACTTCTTGACAATGACACTACAGTATAGGACTTTATGAATCAGTGTGCTTGTTTTTTTTTTACATTTGTCAATGACGAAAATCTTTAAGATAATCATGTGATTAACAGCAACAAATGGGGAGGAATATAACCTTAGCCACAACAGCATTAAAAAAATACATATCTTAAGTAACTACAGCAGTTTGTTCTCGGTGTGTAACTTACTGCTCCTGGATGAATGGCGGTTTACAGAGCCTGGGCTGCGTTTTAACACCAGCTTTTTTTCCAATCATGAGTAGAGTTTCCATGATTATGACCACTAGTGACCAACTTCCGAATTTCACTGACTTCACCTTTAATGAATCGGTGTGCCTTTTATTTAATCAAGATTACCAGGACAGAAATGTGTAAAACAGACTTTGCTCTAATAGAATAAATTACCACTATCTAAAATTAGCTCTATCCTGACAGCTACATGTGTTAGTGTGAATATGTGATTGTGTACGTGTGTATGTGGGGTGTGTGTGTGTGTGTGTGTGTGTGTTAAAATAACGTGTATCTATCTTACACTTACCCGCTGTGTAGGTGTGAGTCTCACAGTGCGATGTGATGCTGTGGGAGCGCAGTGGACCCATGGCCATGTGCTGGTGGTAGGCGGAGGCCGGGTCGTAGCTGCTGTGAGTCCCAGAGTTATGGAACACCAGCGAGGGGTTGGATCTCACCCCTCCACCCCCTCTATGGCTGTCCCGTCTCTGGCTGTCCCGTCTCGAGGGGGGCAGGGAGGCAGGGGACAGGCGCCGCTCTGACTTCAGGTACAGGTTGGTGTGGATCTCCTTGAAGATTCGAACCTTATGGGAAAAATATGGAATAGTAAAAAGAGTGTTAGGGCCAAGGGATAGTAAGAAATTAGATGAGGGTGTTTTTTTTGTATGCACTTTTTTTTAAGATTTTTTTTTGGGGGGGGGCATTGTTATGCTTTATTGGATAGATTTGATGAAATGGGGCAGAGAAGGGAATGACATATTGGTGTGGATCTCCTTGAAGATTCGGACCCGGGTGGAATAGTATGGAAGAGTTTAAAGAGTGTGTGAGATCTCTCTTGTCACACTGTATGAATGATGTATTTCTCTCATCACAATTGTTACTGCCAAAGGATAGAAAGAAATTATATGAGTTTTTTTTTTCTTTTTTTAAGATTATTCTTTGGGGCTTTTTTTTAATGCTTTATTGGATAGTTTTGGAGACAGAGATGAAATGGGGCAGAGAGGGGAATGACATGCAGAGAACGACCCGGGTCTGCTGTGAAGAGGACTGAGCCTCTATGCCTTATATATTATGTACTTTTATGAAGACAGAATTTTGAGAATTCATTCTAAATTTCGTAAATAAAGACTAAATACAGTTCAAGACTGGTATAAATTTGGTAAAATATTGACAGCTTAGAACTTCCATGGTCAATAACTCTAAACGTTATTTAAACACAAACGATGCATCTATTTCTACCAAGACTAGACGTCCTCTCAGCTCCACTAACAACTGCCCTGCACTGTATCAGAGTGAAGGTATTGAATATTTAGCTCTTCAGTGTTTGCCCTCTGTAGACGCCGGACCCTCTGCTCTCATCTTACATTCTGCTAAACGTGCACGTAGAGAGCAATGTTATTAGTGGAGCTTAGAGGACGTCTGCTTTCAGTCAAAACAAGGTTGTAGCCCATTGTCTGTCCTGTGACAATAGCAAAGAGGAATCGCTTGGGTTTTAATAACGTTTTGCTTATGAGTCATTGATCCCGGAAGTTTGAATCTGTCCACATCTTTACAACTTTACCGCACTCTTATCCTGTTGAGTTTGATCTTAACATTGTATTTCATCTTTGTTCTCGAGAGCATAATAAAATAAAACTTCATCCTCTTATTATTTCCTCTCTCTCTCCCTAGAACTCTTCTGTGGAAAATGCACAGGAGACGGCTTCTGACTACATCTGAAACATTGTTCTCAGCCACTCCCTCTGTTCGCTGATTTGACAGGTAAAAACTCTAAAGGGGAAAACTCCCGAATATACCGCGGACCTAGACTGACAACTGAAGGGAAATGAAAATTGAGCTGATGTAGGTAGTTGGGCAGTGCCAGGCTACAGGAGGCCAATTGAGAAAAAAAGCCCCAAAATAAATGGAATAAGTACTTTTTTGTCAGTATGTACCTGGCATACTGTGATGACAAGCACAGGCAGGATGAAGACAGCTATGGTCATCCAGGTGACGTAGGCTTTGAGGCCCCACACCTCGGCAAACGTCCCCCAGCAGTCATACACTCCTGGGGCCACTTCAGAACGCGAGAAGATGAAAACCTGGAGGGGCGACAAAAGATGGCTATTATTTCACCGCAGACCCCCACCTCATGTTGTCAGATTCAGCAAGAAAACTTGTCTTGAAGTCACTACATCAAGTGTGTTTTTAATCATCTAATGTTTTGTTTTGTGGAAATTTATTGGGTGGAACGAAATATGAAATTTAAGTTTCAAAGAATCTCGGTCAAGATGCTCCCCCCCCTCTGCTTTCTATGTTATCAGATTTCTCACAAACACCATGATCTCTGGATTAGATTATTTTTTACTTTTGAGGAAAAATAGGAATTTATTTCATCCTGTTTAAAGCAAAATATAACCGCTAACTATTTTCAGATTTGGAAGAGAAAAAAGACAAGTGAAGAATGAACCATTATTTATTGCTATTACTGTATAAAGATCAAAAGAAAGAGTATTGAATTAACAAACGTCTAAATTTATGATAAACTTTCGATCATGTCAGAGGTAATGGTAAATGGACTTGTATAGCGCTATATCTCCGTTTTTCACAGACCCAAAGCGCTTTACATTGTTTTTGTACACATTCACCCAGTCACACACACACATTCATACACCGATAGCAGCAGCTACCACGCAGGGTAGGCTTAGCACTAGGATGCTAAGCTAACTAAGCTAACTATCGGGAGCAATTCGGGGTTCAGTGTCTTGCCCAGGGACACTTCGACATGTGGCGGGGAGACGGGGGATCGAACCTCCGACCCTGCACACCAGAGGCGAACTCCCTACCCACTTCGCCACTGCCGCCCCAGGTAAGACAGTCCACTGAGGTCGTCTACAAAATGATGTTAACTGAAAAACTGCTTGAGTGGGATAAACACCAGCCAAACAGATTTTCACAACCTCATCATTTTCAACCGCTTATCCGGATTAAGGTTACGGGGGCAGCAGCTTGATTTTCACAACCTGGCAACCCAAAATCGTCTCCCCGAGGCAAGAAAAGTATCAATATCTATACGTTGTTTGTTTCCCCGTGTCACCCTATCTGTCTGTGGCACCGTACCTTTCAATTCAATAACTTTATTCATCCCCTGTAGGCAGGGGCGCAACTACCCACTTTCTGGGGGGTATGCAGGCACTTAGCAGGCAGCTCAGAAAAACGGTTAAATTGGAAAAACCAGCTTGTTGATAAAACAATTTTTTCAAGTGAATGAGAGAGAAAAGGCAATAAATAAGACAAAAAAACTAGCCACCAATCTATCGCACCAAATTCCCTTACAATAAACTATTATATACTCTCTCTCTCTCTCTCTCTCTCTCTCTCTCTCTCTCTCTCTCTCTCTCTCTCTCTCTCTCTCTCTCCTGTAACTTACACACTATTCAAACCGATCCTGAATTGTAATGCTTTGGGGGATTGTGAATTGTGATGCTTTGTGGTGCCCCCCCCCCCTTCCCTAGCCTTGTACATCATACATATTTATTTGAAGCTAATACACTTGCGTCATTCTTGCGGTTCTGAGTTTGTACCTCTATTGTTGAAAACACTCATTGGAAGTCACTCTGGATAATATTGTCGGCTAAATAAGTAAAGTAATGCGTCTTCTTTCTACCTGTGGCAGACCGAGAAGAAGCGAGAGGCCCCAGGCCATCTGAATGCAGCTGTTCCTGTAGTTAATAGTTAGGGAAGCACTTGATAAGACCAGGATTCTTCCTATCCCTTTTCAAACTGGTCTCTTGTGTGCTGTATTAAACAGTGAAAACCAGTAATAGGCCTGACATTGGCAGTGGAAGAGATGACGATCAGCTTTTTTTTCTCCCCCGCTCACAGCGTTCTCTCTACCAGCCCATAAAACGCCTGAAAAAAATGCCCCAAAAAAAGTTTAGTAGACACACTCCTGAGCCCACAGCAAGTGTTTAGCGCCCGAAAAAACCGCTAGGTGGACACGGCCCCCCCACGCTCTAACCACTACATCACAAGCTTTTTGTTGTTGCTGTTATTCAATTTTTTTATTTTTTGTAATTTTTTATGTATTTTATTCTCCCTGTCCCTTATCTTTGGCAGACAGAGCAGGAGCGAGGCCCCAGGGCACCAGAAAGCAGCTGTTTCAGAAGTAAATCCTTCATCAGATTTTGCACTTGTTTATGTTGAAGAAGACCAGGATTCTATCTATCCCTTTTCAAACTGGTCTAGTGTGTGTTTTATTTTTGTATTTTAAGATAATTATTCTGCACCCTCTAAACACTACATCACAAGTCTTTTTATTTTTATTCAAGTGTTTTCTTTTTCAAATTTTGATTCATCCTACCCTCCCTGTCTATACAATAGCATAGTATGTGACCTGCCACCAGGATGCTGTTTCAGGAGTAAATCATTCATCAGATTTTCTCACTTGGTTATGTAGAAGAATTGGGGTAGGATTATATATATATATATATATATATATATATATATATATATATATATATATATATATATATATATATATATATATATATATATATATATATATAGACACACACACACACACACACACACACACACACACACACACACACACACACACACACACACACACACACACACACACACATATATATATATATATATATATATATCTGAGGCATCGGGTAATGTGAGCCACCCTCTGTATCTAGGCAACGGAAAACATTTGTGGTCATGTGAGATATATGTTTTCAAGCCCCTCTCATTTCCCCATGGCCCTGAAAGAGAGGACCTCATGGTGCTGTGGTAAGCATGTTTTTTTCACCAAAATAGGTATTTTGCATGTAAAAGTACATTTTCTTGCTGTCAACTTAATCAACTGTTGTGCCAAAGCAAATGTATTCACGTAGAAAAACTTCTATCATACGTGTTGATGAACTACCAACATATGAAACCATGTGAT
Organism: Hyperoplus immaculatus; assembly: GCA_949357725.1. Taxonomy (NCBI): domain Eukaryota; kingdom Metazoa; phylum Chordata; class Actinopteri; order Uranoscopiformes; family Ammodytidae; genus Hyperoplus; species Hyperoplus immaculatus. The sequence continues at coordinate 30,610,343 of OX442360.1, forward strand.
GCTGATAACTGAAGATTAGCCTGAAATGCTAAGAGAGTTAGTTTGTTCTCAAATTGTGGTGGTGGGGGAAAGTGACCCAAATGCTGTGGGGGAAAGTGAGCCACTGTCTCACTTTCCCCCACCATGAGGCACAAGTTAAGTTTAGTCTAAACATATTTTAATGTAATATTACATGGCATATGTTTCATTTTAATGTCATACACATTGTAGGAAAGCCATCATGCCAAGGAAATACACCAGGAAGACGACCTGGGGCAACCACACGGAAAGAGCACCTTCTCATCTTTCCCTGTAACCTTCAGGGCTGGAATGTAGAGTAGGCCTAGTTGTAGAGTATGACAGGCTGATGTTATAATCCAGTTGGGTCTTCTCCTGTGTTCTGAGTCCCATGGCTGTTCTCGCTGGTTCTGATTTTCCTATGCTTTGACCAGGGGTGTAAAGTAGCGAATTACATTTACTCGCGTTCCTGTAATTGAGTAGTTTTTTCGTGTACTTGTAATTTTTTAAGTGATTTTTAAAACCTATACTTTTACTTTTACTTTGAGTATGTTTATTGTGAAGTATTGTACTTCGCTACATTTCATATCACCTGCGTTACTGAGTAAAAAAATAGATAGGAGAGAAAAGAAAAGAAATATCGCGGGGGGCTTTTATTTTTACGGCACAATACCGGAAACTAACACAGTGAATGATCAACAGGAGGAGAGAACACATTGCGACTACATGATAACAACAACCATTGTTTCCCTTTATCATTAAAACTAAATAATCCTAGTTAAACTATCATTGTACCGCACGTGAAGACGTGAAAGCTTTTAAATGCAGCAAACCTGTCATCCAGCCGTGCGATCGGCCCCTCCCTCACCTGATAGTTTAGCTTTCAGTTTAACAGTGCAGAGTAGGATGGAGACGGTGCTTGTTGCCGGGAGCTTTGAAAAACTTCCAGAAGACGGCAGAAAGGCAGCCTTTGGTCGAGAAGAAAGGTAAAACTAATAGACTAAAATAATGTGCAAGATATGTTACGCGCGGACACGCGAGTCAGGTGACATACGCGACCGTGAGAGAGAAAAAGGCATATGCGACCCAGCTGCACCTCAAAACATCACGACCAATTAGTTTACTCACTTTAAGTTGAATCCTAGTGGTCTATGACCAAGCAATAAAGGAATAAAAAACACAGGAAGTTTAAAGCTCCTTGACTCTTGCCACCACAACAGTCATCAATTAAGAACACTGTAGCCTACAATGCAATTTGCTTATCCTGCCAGCTCCATGAGATATAAATAAAATATGCCCTCACATTCCTGCTAGCAAAAGACGTGCCCTATCAACAACATTTGCAACGGTTTATTTTGATTTTGACACTTATTTGATTTAATTTTTAAAAATATGTTTTACTTAGGCTATTTGCATTTTCCTTGTTTTCAGTTCAATTAGGATAGGCTATGTTTAAAGTCATGGTTTCAAATGTTAAATAAGTGCATGTTGCAGTTCTTAAATCAATGAATAATTGTCTATAATAATTGTGATTACACAATGTCAATCATGATTATGATTTTTGTCAAAATCGAGCAGCCTAACCTTGCAATGTCCATGGTTTAGATCAATTATACACAATTACATTATTAGAACTGCAGCTGCAGTCTGTTTAGGTCTGTAGACCGGTTAAATTCCCACATTAACAGACTATTTGCTGCATATTTGCTTATCTAAAGTATAATGACACAGTATACATCCATACATGTGTGGTGACATGATTTGTTTAATTTGTGCACTTTAATTTGTAAAAGTGTTGCATTAATTAAACAAAACTAGTTTGTCTATATATAATGCCCTACACTGAAGAGACCCCTGCCCCCTCCCGCTGTTAAAAAGTAACTAGTAACTTGTACTTTAAGTACATTTTAAATCAGCTACTTTTTTACTTTTACTTCAGTAGATTTTTAGACTAGTACTTTTACTTTTACTGAAGTAAAATTTCATCCAAGTAATCATACTTTTACTTGAGTAGAATATTTTTGTACTCTTTCCACCTCTGGCTTTGACCCCCAAGACACTAGCTGGCTCTAAGGGTCCTGTGTTCTGACCCCCAGACTGTGTTCTAATCTAACTGGTTCTATCTTTCATTTGAATCTTATTAAAACCTTTTGAATTATAATGTATTGTATTTGATTTTGTTCAGAGTTACTTTCAAGTGTTTAGAAAATTTGCTTTGCTTAATTGACCAAACCCCATCATTCTTTTACAAGTCCGACATTAGTTCTGGAATGTGTGGCTAGCTTTCAGGATTCTTACTGTTACAATATGTGTTGTTATGGTAGTTTCAGAGTGGAAAAAGTAAGTGGATCAGTTTACCTCACAGCTGGGGTAAAGTGAGCCACATGACAACTTTTTTTAAAACAATCATATTTTCACTGCCCTTTGTCTTGAAAAAATTTCTAGGAAACATCCTGAATTAATGGGAAATGTGTAAATTTGAGTGATAAATCATTTTAGCTCGCTTAGAGGGGAGCAAATGTAAAAAGTGGCTCAGATTACCCCGTTCTCCCCTATATATATATATATTATTATTTTTTTCATTATTATTATTTTTTTATAACATAAGCATTCCCCCCTCTACCTGTGGCAGGCTGAGCAGCAGCGAGAGCCCCCAGGCCACCAGGATGCAGCTGTTCCAGCGCTGCATGGCCCCGCTGCGGTGCGCCTGCAGGGGGCAGCAGATGGCGTAGTGCCGGTCCACCGTCATGGCAACGATCATGTAGGACGAGGCGAACATCCCCAAAACCTGCAGGTACTTCACCAGGCGACACAGGAAGTCTGGCCCGGGGAATCGGCCTTTAGCGTCCCACACAAGCTGAGGCAAGACCTAAGGGAGGGAGCGGAGAGGGGGGTGAGAGGGAGGGGGTATGTGTGTGTGTGAGTGTGTTATTGGGTGGGTGGGTGTGTGTGTGTGTGAGTGTGTTATAGGGTGGGTGTGTGTGTGTGTGTGTTTGACCGTGTGGGTGTGTTAATCAAAACAAGTTTTCAGTTTTCGTTTCCCTGTGTTATCAACCCAAACTAAAGTGTTTAGACTGTAACATCATCATCTTTATATTTATTTATAGTGTGTGTGTGTGTGTGTGTGTGTGTGTGTTTGACTGTGTGTGTGCATGTGTGTGTGTTTGACTGTGTGTGTGTGTGTGTGTGTGTGTTTGACTGTGTGTGTGTGTGTGTGTGTGTGTTTGACTGTGTGTGTGTGTGTGTGTGTATTTGTGACTTTATGGGAGAAACATTTTAAGGTGGAGTCAGTCATTCTGGAGAATGCTTGTTGTCAGAATCCCTTTTTGACAAAATCTGTCCTTAGGCTACTGTGTGTGTTATACACAGGCCAGGCTCTGTTGATAGGCGTGTTGCTAGCTCAGTGGGGTTCTTTGTTTACATACCAGTTTAATGAGCCTTGCCTCTACATTTTTCTTCTACTTTTTTTTAAATCGCTGTTCCTACCACGGCCTGTCATGTCACCCAAAGTGTTGTTCTCTGTCCTGTCTTGGGTATTTTTTGTTGTTAAGCCTGTTATGTCTCTTATCACTAAATAAAAAGTATATAGAAAAGAAAGAAGCCATGTTCCCAACTGGTAAGATGTAGATCTTGAGGTCAAATGCAGGGTTTAAATTCTTTCCTTATATTTCTGTGTGTATATCAAATAATATATCGCTAGTTAGTGAATGTAAATCTATTTAAATTCCCCAAAAGTGACGTAAGACAATGTGTGTGTGTGTGTGTGTGTGTGTGTGTGTGTGTGTGTGTGTGTGTGTGTGTGTGTGTGTGTGTGTGTGTGTGTGCATGCGTATGTATGTATCTGTATGAGTGTGTGTGTGTGTGTGTGTCTGTGTCTGTGTGTGTGTGTGTGTGTTACCTGAAACAGTGCCACCACCAGGTCGGCCAGACAGAGGTTGAGCATGAACTGGTGCAGCGGATTATTGTGATGTCGTCGTCGCCTTAGCAACACCACCAGCACCAGCCCGTTACCTAGCAACGCCATCACCAGGATGACGGCCAGCACGATCACCTCGGCAACCGCCAGCACCGCATCACGCTGTCGGTTTGTCACGTTCGTACCCGCTGTCGTCACGGAGACAACGGACCAATCAATGGACGTGTACGAGTCTGTGACCATGGAGACCGACATGTTGGCTGGGATGAGAGAGAGAGAGAGAGAGATAGGACTTCAGTTTATAGTAAAAAAGTTCAATTTGTTAACTAAGCAGCAACTAGCGTACAGAAACAGATATACAGATATACAGATAGATAGTAATAAATACACATTTTTGTCACAGACTTTATCAATGGACTATGGACGGGAGAGGAGAGAGAGAAATATAGGATTTCAGTTCATACTAAAAAAGTTAAATTTATTTTCTGAGCATCAACAGTGTATTCTCAAAGAATTCCTTAGATATATAAATAGTAATACTATCAGATTTACAACGGATCACGTCAATAAAGTAAATTGAATTACGAGAATCAAGTCGTATTTCAAGAAAACATCGAAGTCACAAGTTACCTACAAAACGATGCAACTTTATTTTCATAATTTATTTATTTTCCTCAACCTGGCCCCAATACTCAGCTGTAAACATTTAGTAATAGAAAAAAAGCAGCCGGTCAGTTCCTAATTAGAAACAGTACTAGATTACCATCCCATAATACACATGCTCACAATGACTATGCTAATACACTGAGGTTCATCATGTTCTCCATCTGCATCATAATGACCTTCTGAGGAGTTTATTATCTGGTTAATCTCTGCATATTGTGTTTCATCTGCTACTTAATAGATATTTCCTTGCATCTGTTAACAATATTTTCAGGATGGCCAGCCACAAAGGCTGTATAAATAGTTTAAACTGTTATCTATTATCCATGTTAGGCTATTAAAGAAGGATTTGTTCATATGTTGTTAATTGTCTGATTTAGGATACATTTTGTTCTTAAAAAAACATGCATAAAATGCATTTTTAATACCTGTACCTGACAGTATTTTTTGTTCTAGAAAATTAAAAAAATCGGTATCCCAAATCTGTTCTGTAAAAAAGTTGGACTCTTATAGATGTCAAATCAAATAAAGATTTTAACTCTGGCTTTATCCAACATCTAGATTTTTGGTATTTTTGAAGACATGCAATGCAAATATACGCATAACTAGTTACATATTGCCAACTTTGCATCATTTTTGCAACATTTCTAAAAAAAGTGGTAAAATACAAAACACAACAGTTTAAATGTCAGTAATCAACTGGCAAAGTTTCGTAACGAGATCTATAAGTTAAAAATGTTAACCCTATCCACCAGCATTCTCTCACTTTGAGCTCCCTCATAAAAAAGTTACATAATTCAGAAAGTTTGGAAGAGCAATACTAACAAACAAACTGACTAAGTTCTACAGATGTGTTCCAGTCTTATTCCCATGGCAACCTGGAAAAGGAGGAGAAGGAGGGCAGACACCTGTGGGATTGGAACCTTCTCAGAGGTCTCCATCGAGGGACCAGTCCAGTCTGTAAGTATCTGGAGATTTTTCCTGCTAACAATTTACAAAATCAAAAGTATTTCAACCCTTGTATTCAGACTTATACAGATCCCCTACCCTATCATTGCAAAAAAAATCAAATTTCTAATACAGTTTTTCTTTACTATACTTTCACTATACTTTGATCTACAGTCATTTACTATCTTAACTTGGCTTTATGGAAGTCCATTTAGAAAGAAGCAAGTCATTTCTCAATTGATTTACAAGTAATATTTTTACTTTCTTGGTCACATTTTTTAGTTTCTGTCCATGACTCAATTCTAAGTTGTCTTGTCTCCAGGGCTATCTATATGATACAAGTTATGTGAGTGTAAAAGAACATGTCCTTTTAGCCACATCACTCGCCACAAAAAATCTCAGAGGTCTCCTTCGAGGGATCAGTCCAGTCTGTAAGTATCTGGAGATTTTTCCCGCGACCAATCTATAAAATCTTAATTATTTCATGCCTTGTATTTTCAGAAGTTGACAGAGTACTTTCCCAGCCAAACTCTCGATTCCAAAATCCCTTCAAATACTCTTAAAATCAAATACTTATTTACTATACTTTCACTATACTTTGATAAACGGTCATCCCCATTTTACCCTGGCTCTACATAATGGAAGTCCATATAGGGATGAAGCAGGTATATGAATCTGAATTAAACTACAAGTTTTTTTCTATTTTCTCTATGGCTCAACTCTAAGTTGTGTTGTCTGTAGGGCTGCAACCAATAACGCTTGTCTTTTCATGATTGATTTATCTACACAACATTGTAAGAAAACATATTGTATTGTCTGTCTGTCTGTCTGTCTGTCTGTCTGTCTGTCTGTCTGTCTATCTATCTGTCTGTCTGTCTGTCTGTCTGTCTGTCTATCTGTCTGTCTGTCTGTCTGTTTGTCTGTCTGTCTGTCTGTCTGTCTGTCTGTCTGTCTGTCTGTCTGTCTGTCTGTCACATAAAATAGAATAATATTAAAATAAAATAATGTCATTAGTTTAGCTGGTATTTGTTTAGAAACCAAAATCTAGGCTTGATAGAGTTGAAAACTGAGGAAAAGTCACTAAATAAAAGAGCCTCGTATGCTGTTTTTAAGGATCTTATTTTACATATCAAAAATCCGCCTGAAGCGATATAAGGTGGTCTCTCTTTGTGAAGGCCCACATGTCATCCAGCACAATGCTAGAACGAGAATTGAGACACGTCACTCAAATAAAAATACCAATGCATCGATGTTCAAATATCCCTTGAAGAGCAAAAAAACACATTTCAGCTGGAAGAATTGATAATCATATTTCAAGCTTTTCCCCGAAAAACGCTCCTGCTTTAGGAAAAAATTAAACGCTATGAAAATGAAAAACATGTGAGCTGTTTGGAGGGTGAAATATCTCTATGACGATGGAGCTGCTAGAAAACACACGAAACATGACAAGGGGCTCCGACTGAGCCTCTCTGTGAGGGGCCACAAACCAAATACAGTGGGAACTAGTAGTTAAAGGAATACTTCACCGATACGGAACCGGCGTTATATCATTATAAAATCGCTAACCTACATATAATCCTAACCCTACATTTTACGTTGTGTGATGTCACATATGGAAAAATGTAGGGTGAAACAGTGAGACCTTTTCTCAGGCTAGGATGAACCGTTTTCAAAAAAAATTGCACATTTATACTACATAGGATCTCAGAGTTCAATACACTTTCGTATTCCCACCGCTGAAGTAGGACTTTTAAGTATTGAATTTTATATAATTGTCCTGGTTTTTTTATGTAAAATCGTCATTTTCAAGGTGATAGGTAAGATGAAGGTAGTGGATGAAAAAGTACAATGTAGAATAAAGTAGCACCATTTGTTTGTTGCATTTGTTTAGGAGGCGAGTGAAGGAGAGACGGCAGGATGCATGGCCATGAGGTGATGTATTTATATGTGACTATGTCAGATTAATAATGGTAATATGACCATGGTGAAGCAAAGTAAACTTTGATTTACCGTTCATAGACACAGTATTTTCCTGTCTGTCTGCCATAAATAGCTTTGTCTGAGTTGGTGGTGATTCAGACCTGAGCAAAAGCATTACAGAAATAGGATTCTTTACACTGATGGTCTCTTTATTTAGACTGTTTCATAAACATTTAAAAGTGCCTGCCTTGAAGGAGGGTTTAGTACAAAAGTATTTCAGGAAATGTACTCAAAGTATCAAAAGTAAAAATATTTGTTTAGGGAAACTTATACAAGATGTCATACCACCAAACATGTGCAATTGTGAAGTACCTTTTTAGTCACTTTAAGTAGTGAAGTTAAAAACAATTATCGAAAAAGTCCAGTACTTAAAGGCCTACTTCACCGGTGGAAATATGAAGGCGTATTGAACTCTGAGATCCTATGTAGTATAATCGTGCAATTTTTTTTTGAAATCGGTTCATCCTAGCCTGAGAAAAGGCAGAAAGAGTGTTTCATGGTCTCACTGTCTAACCCTACATTTTACCAGTGTGACAACACACATGGTAAAAATGTAGGGTTAGGATAAACAGGACAGCTGGGCCAAGGGAAGACTGAGGGAAGAAAAACCTCATTCATTATATTGCGATTTTATATTGATAGAACACAGGTTCATTTAAATGTACTTTTCCCACACTGTCTGTTTATCCGTTGCATTATAGTTGACCCAATTAATTCATTTTGCACAGGCTTTTATTTTCCCTGTAAAAAAGACAATTCTTTTTTTGTGATTTAATAGTTTATACAGTATGCATTTGAAAAAGCCAGAATTTAAAATGGACAGCTAGGCATCCATAGTAGGCTACTTTCCTATACACACACAACTTGAAGGAAAAGCAAGTACCCCAAAAAAGTCCAGTAAAAAAGTTAAAAAGTCCAGCGTCTGTTTATCTGTTGCCTGATATTTCCCCCAATTAGCGAACGCCAATTAGCGGCGCCAATCTGTTCTCCGCGGGCCTTCGAACACGTTGCCAGAAATGTTCACAGGGCGGATTGTGTCATCAGTGATTATCAAACAGACATTTTTCAGATCCAAGTTCAACACTGTATATGTCACTTGCCCCCTTAAAGCATAAACTCTGTAATGTGCCTATACACATCCAACACACACACACACACACACACACACACACACACACACACACACACACACACACACACACACATACATACATACATACATACACACACACACACACACACACACACACACACACACACAGCTGAAGTTAATAAGGACTGTGTGTTTAGGGTTTAGGGTCAAGCTTCAGTTAGCAGATTAATTGTAAGACAATGAGACGTTTTTACCGCAGTGCCACACACACTTTTACAGTTGAACACACACAATCGCAGAGGCATGCGGAGCGGGCCCCTTCATGAGGGACTTATTTATCCAGTGCAAATGGGCTGGCGCTAACAAGCTGACAGCCAGACCAATCTCCACTGATTGCACACACCCTGCGTTCCAATTCACATACTTTTCCTTTTTACTACACTACATACTAAAGTACAGAAGAGTTTAGGGGCCACAGGAGAGAAAAAAAAATCAGATAAGGAAGATTTTTTTTTCATTATGTCGAGAAATGTCAAGAATAATGACGAATACTCCAAAATGCTATTGGAGTTAGTGGGGCATTTATGTATTTTCAGCATACTAAGATTGACGTGCATGTATTGGGACATCTTTTTCTGGCATACTAAATAGTAGGGAAGTATGGGGATTGGAACACGGAGACACTCACTGGCCTTTTGGGAAGCAATACTACTACAACGGGGCTCACTAGAAAACTATAAAGAACAGGTGCAAAGAAAGTGGTTGAAAAGTTACTAAATACATTTAAGATTTAGTAAAAATACAGTTTAATATTATTCAATTTAATGGTTTAATGGTGTCTTTCAAGGCACTTGAGGTTGCATGCCTCATATCGAAAAATCATACTAACAAAGACATATGCAAAGAGATAGAACTTTAAAAAATTAATACGTACATAGCTCAGCAAATTAGTTCACATCAAAAGAGCAGGTGATAAAAACATTGGTTGAAAATGTACTTAATATGTTTACAATGTTAGTGTGTGTGTGTGTGTGTGTGTGTGTGTGTGTGTGTGTGTGTGTGTGTGTGTGTGTGTGTCAGTTTTTTTTAGCAGCTCCACCAAAGAGACATTTCCTCTTCTCAGGTGGGTTTAATTTGAATATCTATTCGAGGCTTTAAGATATGAGGTAATCCAACATCTTTTTGAACTTAAACTGTGTTGGAGAAATCTTATTTTTAGGGGCTGACCTAATGTTTTTGGGTTTGGGAACCAATACACACACAAAAACAAATCTATTTAAAGTAACTTGAATGTTCTTGTATACAGACTAGTATTAACTTGTTTTAGTACCTTAAAGTACAATTCAAAGTAAATATATATTTAAGTTTAAATTAACTTTAACCTGACTTGCTTTAATAGTACAACTCTGTTTACAAATGAACGCACCAGCAATAACAATCCTATAGTGTCACATACTTTTTCTTCTGGTTTCTTATCTTTATTTACTTTATCTTGTACAGTTGCTGCTATGTGAATGTTGAGGAACCAAGCCTAAGAATTGGACTCTTGTGAACTGTACAATAAGATGTAATAAAAGTGATTCTGATTCTGTAAAGGATATTTTAGTCAGAAGAGACATTTTCACTTCTACTGTGATACTTAAAAGCCTCTGTAAACCTGGTCTGAAACAGTAACATTAATATATGATATCATAGTTGGGTGTCTCAATAAGCTCCTACAAAGATCTGATTGAATATATATATATATATATATATATATATATATATATATATATATATATATATATATATATATATATATATATATATTTTTTTTTTAATATATTTTTTTGGCATTTTTTATGCTTCATTGATAGTGTAGAGACAGAGTTGAAATGGGGCAGAGAGGGGAGTGACATGCAGAGAACGACCGCGGGCTGGAATCGAACCCCGGTCCGCTGCTGGCCCGAGGCCCATGGGGGGGACGCCCTACCAACTGAGCTAAGGGCGCCCCATGAAAATAATTGTTCATAGATCTTATAAAAACTTAAATAAAATAAAACAGCTTTTTTTTTTACAGTCTAGACCGTGTGACATGGCTGTATTTAAATGTCTCCATGGCAACAGTCTTTGTTTATATAGAACATTGCGGTTGCTTCAAGATACTTCCCGTTTCTTAAGAGCCAGAGCATAGCAAGTTAAGTTAAGTTTATCAAACTTAAATGACAATATATTCATACTCTGCTTACGGCTTACTGCTTACTATCATGCAGCTAACTCCGCAAATGACATAGTTAGAAGGATTTTCATGGATATGTGTTTACAGTTACAGGGGATTATAAATTAATTTTGCTTATGATATGTCCTCACCATTGAATGCAGGAAAGTATTGAACATGCAATTTTTTCATGTGGTTATTTTGGTAACTTCTCCTATTTCAACTTCTGCATTTTGACATGGGTGTATTTGTAATTTGAACTTCTTCTATTTTCTACAGGAGAACGCAAAGAAAAAATAGGCGAAAAACTATCGAACCATGTATTAAAGGTGCAGTGTGTAATATGACATCATCAAGTAAATTTTAGAAAGTTCTAGAATGCAACGCTCCCTGGGTAACCCCACCCCTTTAGAATAATAACAGAAGCTACAGTGGCCTTCAAGGACAAGAACAATTCTACATTCTAAACAATGCACCTGATGACATTCCAACTATGACACTTCCAAAATGGCGTTGACAAGGTCTTGGTCCAAAGTATGGAGAAATATGGACATATATGAGACCCTTTCTAAGGAAAAAAATGATAATTCTAAAAATAAAAATCAGCTATTATGCACTAAATTAAACGTACTAATGGATATTATAATTATTTTCTACAAAATCTGCTAGGAAATAAAAAACAAAATTCTACACACTGCAGCTTTAACACAAACCAGGTTTCAGCAGCGTCAGCCTCGAAAACACACACAAGGGGTCTGGAAAGAGTTTTACAGTAAGTCAAAATATCCCCTTTGTTGAGAAACATTGTGAGACTATTGTTTAACCAAAAATGCCAAACCTATGAATGCAAAATCATCTGAAAAATCTGAATTTACCCCTCGAGGATCAATAAAAGTCTGTTCCCCCCATCATCTGTTTTAACTTTTTTATATTTTCATTCGAAGATAGCTGCATAATCTACTGGAATGAAAACTTCTAGAGGAATTTATAAGATGAAAATATTTCAGTTTTGAAGGCGGGATTTAGTTTATAGTGAATTTACTACAGTTCGGTTCACCTGACGCTCACAGGCCTAGCTTTGTTCAATATCGTTAGACTCATAGCATAATTGCCCAAATCATATTTACTCTACTCTACGTTTACTCTACATCTACTCTATTCTACATCTACTTTACTCTACATCTATTTTTCGTTAGCCTAATAGCATATTTGCCTAAGTCATATTTTAAGGGTTATAGAGTAGGGAAAAGTAGATGTATAGTAGAGTAGATATAGAGTAAAAGTAGAGTAGAGAAAATATATGCTATGAGGCTAATGATATATAAATCAATCGCTATCCTATTGAAAGGTGGAGTCTGCGATTCTGGAGAACGCTTGTTTTCAAATTCACTTTTTGTCAAAATCAGTGAATATCTCCTCACGATCCACTACTTGTCCATACTGTGTGTACGCTGACAAAAACTCATGTGTTAATTCACAGCCAAGCCTCTGTGGCCTCTGTAAACCGATATGTAAACAAAGGGTCCGTAAACAAAAGGGGGCCCAGTGCACCATAACAAGCAAATTGTCCATTTATAGAGCCCAGGTGTTGACACGTGATTATTTTTTCGAGCTTAGAGCACAGGTAGTGGTTAGTGAGGAGCTTTTTACAGTACTGATTTTGACAAAAAGGATTTTGACGCCAAGAGTTCTCAAAAATAGTTGACTCCACTTTTAATCAATATCCTTTATCTAACCAGGTAAAATAACCTGACCAAGAATGCAGAACTACGTAGGATATAACAATCAAGCACAACCAACACATTCAATACTCTCAGACACCACATTCAGCATCATATTTAATTACAATACAAGATCAGGGACAAGAATACGGAAGTTCAAAATGAGTCCAGTTAACTTAAAAGCTAAAAAACAATAAACCAAGACACATAAAATAAATAACCAGAATGTTTTTTTATGAAGTTGTAACTTTACAAACTATTGCATCGACTGAGAGAACTATAAGATAAGATAAAAAGCCTGTATTTATCATTGAATATAATGACAATACAGGCTTTTGATCTTACCTGACAGATCAAAAAACAACAACATTTTGAGTGCTTTCAAGCTTTGTACATCACCCTAAACACACATCATCAACCATAACAAACCAATTTTAAAATCTAGGGGAACAGGGAAAATTTGTGCATTTGTGCGGCTAACTTCTCTGTCCTCAGTTGACATCTTTTGGGCTGCGTTAATCCAATTTAGAGAGTGGAACACCTGCGGTCCGGTTCGGTGCTCGTTTTTCTGTTCACAAAACAAGACGCTCAAATGAACCCTTCTGTCTACCTCTCCTAGTATTTACTTTTTACCCTAATCTCTCTTACACATAATTCCTCTTAGAAATGGTATTTTTCTCAACTTTAACAGCCTATTTTTCAGTGTTAAACACTGCCACACACAACAGCTGTATATGTAGGCCCGGTATAGTCTCAATAACAGTAGAATTTTTAAGATTTTTGAGTCCCCCCAACATGAAGTATAAAACAGTGAGAAAATTTTTAGATGACTCACTCACCTCGTCCTCAGCGTCCCGTGAAGCATCTGTAGGAGCCGGGACAACCTGATCTGCTGTTGCACACACTGGCCGCATCCATGCTGTGTGTGTGTGTGTGTGTGTGTGTGTGTGTGTGTGTGTGTGTGTGTGTGTGTGTGTGTGTGTGTGTGTGTGTGTATGTGTGAGTGAGTGTGTGTGTGTGAGAGAGAAAGTGTGTGTTTGTCTGGTGTGTGTGTGTGTGTGTGTGTGTGTGAGAGAGAGAGAGAGAGAAAGTATGTGTGTGTGTGTGTGTGTGTGTGTGTGTGTGTGTGTGTGTGAGAGAGAAGCTTATTACTCTGACAGTGACCTCTGCCAGCTCAAGCGGCCGACTGCTGCTGGCGGCCCATCTCCTCCCTTCTCACACTCTCCACCCACTTCCTCTGTAACACACCCCTCCCTTTTCTCGCCTCATACAAAAAGTGGGTGTTTGTACTTGTGTGTGTGAGGTTGTATGTTTGTGTGTGTGTGTGTGTGTGTGTGTGGTTGTATGTTTGTGTGTGTGTGAGAGGTTGTATGTTTGTGTGTGTGTGTGTGTGTGTGTGGTTGTATGTTTGTGTGTGTGTGAAAGGTTGTATGTTTGTGTGTGTATGTATGTGCTTGTATGTTTTGTGTATGTGCTTGTATGTTTTTTTTCCTGTGTGTGTGTGTGTGTGTGTGTGTGTGTGTGTGTGTGTGTGTGTGTGTGTGTGTGATTATTTTTTTGGGGGGGGGGCTCAACTTTCTTTCTTTTTTATATAAAGATTATTTTTGGAGAGACAGAGTTGAAGTGGGGCAGATAACTGACCCCGGCGGGACTCGAACATGGGTCATGGTTTTGACTTTTTTGTCAAACCCAATGAATATCTCCTCATGATCCGCTACCTGTACGTACTGTTTGTACTTTTTATAAAAAAAATAAATCCAGTGTTAGTACCCAGACAAGGCTTCGGTGGCTTGCTACGGTGGGACCCCTCCCCTTTGTTTACATACAAGTTAACAGAACATAGGCTGTGTATGAATGAACACTGGATGTCTTGACAGCACACACACAGTACGGACAGGTAGTGGATTGTGAGGAGACATTCACTGAATTTTGACAACAAGCGTTCTCCAGAATCGCTGCCTCCACCTTTAGCTGTTATATGTGCATGATAAAAAGATCCAACATTTTACAAAGAATAGAAATAGTCATTACTGAAGCTCCTTCATTTTATCTACGATTGTTTGCCGCGCTGAAACAATCTAGCTCCGGTCCCATGCATTCGTGCCACTGATAATTCTTCACCAATGATATCAACATATGTGTTTAATTCATGGATTTTGTGTGTGTGTGTGTGTGTGTGTTTTTGAGTTGTCAAAATTAGTACAGGTTAATTTTAAGGCGGTATCTTTCAAGATTGGTAGGGTTGGAGAGCATGCCCCAATATCTGCTTTGTGTGTGTGTGTGTGTGTGTGTGTGTGTGTGTTTGAATTTCTTGATCAAAGATGTTGGGGCTGGGTCGGCAAATTAATTTAATTTCTCGTTGATTGTTTGGGATATTGGCCGTACTGCTGTCGGCCACACTTTGATCAGAACAGAGGTGCATTCATACACACACACACACACACACATCCAAACACACTCACACACACACACACACACACACATCCAAACACACTCACACACACACACACATCCAAACACACTCACACACACACACACACACACACACATCCAAACACACTCACACACACACGCACACACTCACACACACATGTGAAAGGGTCGTGCACCAGTAGCAGAAGCTAGATCAAATGAGATTTCTGTTATTAGCCTCCCAGAATGATCAAAGAGCTTTCGTACTCTCGCACATCAAACTGATATGTGTACGTGTGATTCTGCATCAGCGGGAGCTACGGAAAGGGCGGGGACGGAGAGATAGAGCGATAGAGAGACAGACAGAAAGACAGACAGAGAGAGAGGGAGAGGGAAAGAGAGAGAAAGAGGGAAAGGGAGAGAGGGAGATAGGTTGAGAGGGAAAGGGAGGGAAACAGAGAGGGAAAGAGAGGGAGATAGATTGAGAGAGGGAAAGGGAGAGAGGTTGAGAGGGAGATAGATTGAGAGAGAAAGAGAGAGGGAGAGAGAGAGCGATAGATTGAGAGAGAGGGAGATAGATTGAGAGGAAGAGAGAGGGAAAGGGAGATAGGCAGCGTCAGATGTTGTGACAGATGGGGTGGGCGGTTTTTCTGGATAGTAACTAGAAGTCGCTTTTTCTTTGCTCGCCCCTTGATCAGTGTTTTTATACGCCCACCCACAGTCTTCTGCATACCACCTCTCTCTCACCCTCCCTCTCTCTCTCTCCCTCTCTCTCTCTCTCACCCCCCTCTCTCTCACCCCCCTCTCTCTCTCTCCCTCTCTCTCTCTCCCTCTGTGTGTCTCTCTCCCTCTCTCTCCCTCTGTATCTCTCTCCCTCTCTCTCTCCCCCTCTCACCCTCTCTCTCTCCCCCTCTCTCTCTTCCTCTGTCTCTCTCTTTCCCTCCCTCTCCCTCTCTCACCCTCTCCCTCTGCCTCTCTCCATTAATCTGTTGTTTCCCCTATTTGGAGAAGCCTCTCATTATCAAGAGGCCCGCTGAGTGACCTAAACATCAACACACACACACACACACACACACACACACACACACACGCCGCCCAAGTTTTTTTTTACTTCATATTTTGATATTAGGCGTACAGTTTTTTCTGGTTGCTTAGCCACTATCTTTGAAAGTTTTAGCTATTTTTGCAGAACAAGATTAACCTCAAAACATTTTGCAAGAACACACATTTTTCTTCCAAATGTCTTTGAAAAATTAGTTTTTTTGTATCAAAATACTTCACACATATAATCATTTGAACAAGCTCAAGAAATAAGAACACTGACAGTATAAATCAAAAGCGCATATCTCTTTTTTGTGTGCATGGCAGTTTTTAAATAAAGTTTTGTTGTACCAATGGCAAACACACACATACAGACAGGTTTTTTAATATTGATGTGCATTTGAACATTCCATCAATAAAAATACTGTAACAGGATTTTTTTTCTCTAAATGTTCTAAAAGAAAGGAAATAGTTTTAGAGAATAATAAATTAGGCAACACCTCTCCTCCTTTGTGGCTCGACCACAAGATTTCATCCACATGACGAGAAGTTGTCTTGAGCAAGGCAGCGTTAGAATAGTGGCGTGCCTGCCAGTCATTTCAAGTTTACTTTTCACTTTTAAATTGAAGGAAATTTTCTATAGAACAATTTTGTGTGGAGTGTCAAGAAACCAGACTTCTTTGGTTTGTTTTTGTCCATTTTCTAAAATGGCCACAATCTCATTTTTGAAGGCGTTAATTCCTGTTAAAAAATGTGGTCTGGTTTCTTGACACTTAAACTAAAATTGTCCTATAGACCCGTACCTTCAGTATTGAAGTGAAAACGAGAAACTTTGCATTAACTTGAAATTAAAACGACAATTTACCAATATAACGCCGGATGTGTACAAAAAAATTAATCCGAAATAAGATTGAATCATTGTTTTCTTTAAGACAAACACAACTGTTGTAGGTGACTTTAAGGACACGACCTGCGTGTCATATGACGTTCCATCTCAGCCTCCAGCCTCCTCACACTCACTCCCTCCCTCCACACTTCAACTAAAATAGATTTCCCTGCTTTCGCTCAATCATGATTTTAGCCTCTTAACCCATTTAAGCCGTTGCACACCTCATGCTCGGGTCTGATCAGCAGCCCAGACGAGACAGTAATGTGGACAGAGCTTTGCTTTTATTTATTTATTTTTCTAAGTCTGTTTTCACTTGTCTTTATACTGTAACAATTAAACAAGACTTTCTGTAATAGTTGTAGGCAGTGGTGTCTGTAGAAATTATTTACTCCCAAAGGTGGAGTCAGTGATTCTGGAGAACGCTTGTTGTCAAAATCACTTTTGGTCGAAATCAGTGAATATCTCCTCATGATCCACTACCTGTCCGTACTGTGTGTACGCTGAAAAGATATCAAGTGTTAATACACAGGCTAGACTCTGTAAATGGGCATGTTATGTTATTATGTTACAGCGGGCCCCCTTTGTTTACATACCAGTTTACATAGTCTGGGCTATATATATATATATATATATATTTTTTTTTTAAGATTTTTTTTGCATTTTTTATGCTTTATTGATAGTGTAGTGACGGAGTTGAAATGGGGCAGAGAGGGGAGTGACATGCAGAGAACGACCGCGGGCTGGAGTCGAACCCGGGTCCCCTGCTGGCCGAGGCCCATGGGGGGGGACGCCCTACCAACTGAGCTAAGGGCGCCCCCTGGCTGTGTATGTTATTAACACCAAGTTTTAGTGTGTTACAGTAACACATTCTCCACCACACCATTGGTAGTAGTAGGGCGCGGCTATCGACTTTGTTACCCTTCCCACTCCCAAACACAAGCTCTTTGAGTCTTATTTATTGATAATATCGTTAGCCTCATAGCATAATTGCCTAAATCATATTTATTCTACTCTACTTTTACTCTACATCTACTCTATTCTACATCTACTTTTCGTTAGCCTAATAGCATATTTGCCTGAGTCATATTTAAAGGGTTATAGAGCAGGGTAAAGTAGATGTAGAATAGAGTAAATATGATTTAGGCAATTATGCTATGAGGCTAACGATATTATGTACAAATGTGAATTAATGATTTCCATAATATGTAAAATCTTGTTAAAAAGAATTTCATAAAATTGCTTTTGAAAAAACGTTTAGTTCGCAAACCGGTCTCGAAGTCAAGGTCACAGGATCGCTATCAATACTGAAATGTAACGTTTCCCAGACGTATTCTGCACTTTATTAGCCTGGCATTCCCAGACCTGCCACTAGGCGCTGGCATTCCCAGACCTGCCACTAGGCGCTGGCATTCCCAGACCTGCCACTAGGCGCTGGCATTCCCAGACCTGCCACTAGGCGCTGGCATTCCCAGACCTGCCACTAGGCGCTGGCATTCCCAGACCTGCCACTAGGCGCTGGCATTCCCAGACCTGCCACTAGGCGCTGGCATTCCCAGACCTGCCACTAGGCGCTGGCAAATTAAATTATTGTTCAAGATATCAGGGTCTGGATTTCCAGGCTAGCACTTTATAACATTTAGATCCCTTTTTTCTTTTTTTAAGATTTATTAGACAGTACAGAGTTGAAATGGGGAGACAGAGAGAGAGAGAAGGGGGATGACCTGCAGTAAAGGTCCACGGGTCGGATTTGAACCCGCGACCACTGCAACAAAGGCCGGTGCCAATATGGTACACACTCTATCCACTACACCACCGGAGCGCCCTAGATCTCAAAGTATACTGTTATAGATAGGGCGCTGCTATCAACATTGTTATTCCTGTAACCGATGCAGTGACGGCGGCACCGCCACGCTGAGACTGTAGATTGTTTCTGACCCTTCTCACCCCAAACACAGTCACTCCCCTCTGGCTGGAGGCTTTGGACCATCAGGGTCAAAACACAGGTCTCCAACACATTAACACCTTCTCACCTCAGCAGTCCGCCTTATAACAAAACCCCAAGCCCCCTGAATCACACCTTTAGCCTTATCCCATAGACAATACAAGTTATATTAAAGCCTCTGTCGCTCTCTGCACTCGCCTTTTAGTGCTTATTTTCGTCAGAATCTTTCAGTTGATGATACAAGTGTGAACATTGGCATGAGCAGTCTCCATGGGTCACTTGACAAGACAATTGTCCGAGACATTATTTGAAATTGGGAATTTGAAAATGTCTCATAGAAATGTATTGGTTTTTTGAATAAAAAAATGTCTTTCATTTTCTGTCTAACACATGGAGACTGCTCATGCCAATTTTCATGCTTGTATCACAAATTGAAAGATTGTAGCACTTATCTGCTCCACTACTATTAACAAGACCCCAGACCCACACTGACACACACCTTTACCCCCGTCCCAAAGACACTACAAGTTATATTAACATAGCCTACAGCCTCCATAATCAATGTCACAGTAACAAATCCTTATGTCTACATACTGATAACTTCCACATTTATGAATATTTCTTTCCACTCCGTACAAGTGTAAAGCTCTTCTTTTTAAAGACTTAATAATGGCGCACGTCTCAAGAGTCTATTTTATGATATTTTTATTCTACGTTTTCAATGAACATTCCTTAATCTTCAGGATTTCTTTCCCTTGGATGTTTCTTTCTTTAAGAATTACATTTTTCATTTGACTTTTCATGAGATAATCCCACTTTGTCATCTCCTACAATTTTTGCTATTTCTTTTGTAATTGTTTTTTTAATCCTTTGCATAAAAAGCGCAAAACAATTAAACTTTCTATCATTACTGATGCTAAAAAAAGCAGCAGGACTACTACAAACAAGTAACTAGGGCGTGAATTTAATTCTCACTCAATCACAACAGAGTATGTGTAACAGAAGACAATGTGGCCTCCCTGTGGTCTAGTCAAGCCAGTGCAAAATGTATGTTTGCACTGGCTTACAATTCTCTACTTACGACATCTATTGCAGCATGTCCGTCCTGGGAGAGGGATCCCTTCCTCTGTCGACTCTCCCTGAGGTTTCTCAATTTTTTAATCCTGATAAAGGGTTTTTACTGGGAGTTTTTTCTCAGCCGAGCTAAGGGTGTAAGGGCAGAGGGTGTCGTACTGTATGGAATGTAAAGCCCACTGAGGCAAATGTCTATTTGTGATATTGGGCTATACAAATAAAACTGATTTGATTTGAATAATACAGAGACTTGGGCAATTTTTTTAAATTTATCAGCTTTATTAAAGGTGCAGGGCTCATATCAACAGTCCAAAATGTCGCCCAATACATTCAGTAGGATGACAG